>QJSC01008248.1:26453-41980 GCA_003697955.1 Calidris pygmaea
CCCAGGGCCCCGGGGGGGGATTTTGTAGGTCTCTCAGGCAGCGGTGAGAACCGTAAATCTCCTGCTAAATCCCGGGCAGCTGCCGGCGTTTAGGTTTGGCCTTGTTCGGGGAAGGTAATGTCAATGCAGCCATTATGATTCAGCTGAGTCCCCGCTGCTCCGGCTTCCACATTCCCGGGAAATCCCATCAGGAATCCTCCCGATCGGAGGCGGAGGGCTTTATAACCCTACCACATCCACCATCCCCCCGGCTAATTTTTTGGGGGATTTAATCCCTAGCCGTGGTGGGGTGAGGGTTGGTGGCGTTGGCTGGAGCCTCCTCGCTTCGTGTGTCGATGCTCCGGGAACCGCAGGAATTTGGGGAGGAAATTTCCCCTCAAGACACCGATTCCAGCGCCTCTAGAAATCTGGGGAGGAATAGCTTTTTTTTTTTTTTTTTTTCCCCTGGCTGTGATTATTGTTTAAAGGTGGTGACATTGTGCGCGGTTATTAATAATTTAAAACCTGGAGATAAAAGCTAATTTCATTCAATTGGAAATGCCTACAATTAAGTAGGATGTAGAATTTTAACTATGTTTAACCTATATATTTACATCTCTAGAGCCCTGCAGAAGTGGTAACTATAATTATGTTTAGTCAGGAGAAATGCAGTGTTTCCATTTGCCTCTGTTTTGTGCTTAAACTCGTATGCGGGTGCCTTTGTCTTCGTTATTAAAAACTCTTCATTTTGGGGTATGGCAGGAATTGCTTTTTAGTGGCCCGATTCTAGCGGGAAACTGGTGTTAACCGGGATCGTTAATGTTCAAACTGGGTGCTCCCAGGAGAGCGCTCGGGGTGGTTATGCTGGAAATCAGAGTGATTTGCGAAGTCTGATTATCTACTTTAGCCCCAATTTAGGCTCGAATTAACCGAGGGATCCACGTTCTGTGAAAAACACCATTTTTCAGGCAGGCGGATGCGATTTTGGGCAGTTTTGGGCTGTTGCGGTGCCCCTGGAGCACGTAGGTCGGGTGCTGGAGCTCAGGAAGGTTGTGTGCCTTTTTTTCCCCCTCCCCGTCCTTGTGCCCTGAGAAAATAAACCTGCTGAGCTTTTTTGTGGCACAGAAGTCATCCCGTTTCCTTCCACCTCCAGCACATCACGCCTGCGAGGTGTGACGTCCTCAGGGAGGCAAAAATCCTTTCCAAAGACACGTGAACGGCAGAAGGCAACCCAGCTCCCCGTCTCTGCAGCCCCATCCATGAAAAATTCTTTAAAAACCCCGGAATATTGGTATTTAGACACCTGGCTAAGCAAGAACAAATAATTCAGAGCTATTTTTCTCTGTGTGTGTGTTAGCAAAGCGTTGTACTGATACGAAGCCGGTGAATGAGGAGCTGGTGCCCTCCTTTTGGCAGCTGTTGTGTGTTTGGGGGTGACATCCCTCGTTGTGCCCCCCCGTATGCTTCCATAGTGTTTTATGAAACAAAAACCTGGATTTCTGCTTTTCTGTAGACGGGCAGACGGAGCCACTGGCTTGATATTTGTGGTGGTAAAGCTGAGACCGGTGCTGAGAGCGTGTAGCTTAATGTGTCCTGTAAAAAAAAACAAAAAAAACCACTCCAAAATAAGTTTTTTTTCCAAGTTTGTGCTTTGCTGTCCTTTCGTAAGCTTGGGCTTTTCCAGGTGCGTATCTAGTTTGGTTTTCTTTCCTGGTTGGAAGATTTAAGGTGTGTATTGGGGGGTGTAAGACCCCATATGCAATGCTTTCTTACACATCGTTTTACGAAAAATGCGTCAATTTCATTTTTTACTTTGTTTTTAACACAAACTACGGCTCCCAAAATGCAGTGGGATGATTGAGCATTGGGCTTTCTCCCCTTGGGAGCTGCGCAGAATTTTTTATAACCGATCACACCCATGCAAAAGTCAAAGTAGCTTTGTGGTGGCATGCAAAGCAAGGGAAGGCTTAGACAAATCTTAAATACAAGGGAAATTGTGGTTGTTAAAAGAAAAAATAGACAGCACCATCACCGAGGTCATTGTTTGTGTCGTGTTTATGTTCTGTGATGCTTTGGTTGGTTTAGTTTGTTGAGTTTTGTAGTTAATAAGGAAGGCTTGGGGAGGGGGAGAAAAAAAAAAAAGGAAAGAAAGAGCTGCGAAAATGGCTAAAAATGGAGATTAAAGGCCAAGGTGCGTGGCCTCAGACCTCGGGCCTGCCAGAGGAAAAGTGCAAATACCAGCTGAGTCAAGACGCGGCGGTGGGATCTCGAAAAAGCAAGTTGTGTCATCCAACAGCAACTTGTCTGGAGAGAGCTCAAGAAGGTCTGGAGTGTAGATACCCCGTAAGCGTCAGCCCCGAAGGACCTCTCCAAAATACTTGGGAATCTGGTATTTTGGGATATTTTGCGGGAAAGATGCTTCCTTATTTGTAAATGGGGTGCGCTAAGACAAAGGGCAGATTTCTGCCTGCGCTGAGATTGGGGGGTTGCAGAATTGGTGCTGATTTGACCAGATTACGTGGTGTTTAATCCAAAAAATGAATCAGAAGTGGCCAAGCGCCACTTCTGCAAACATTTTAGGGTAACACAAGCTTTTTGGCTCTAACATGCTTCATGTAGCCCTCGTCTGCCCCGAAAAGAGCTGGTGATACCCTTTTTTTAGTCTAAGAAACTTCCCAGAACCCAGTTTCTTTATAGCCTGGAGCAGAGAAGCTTTGCTGCTGTGTGAATTAACAGAAATGTCACCACTGGTGGCAAAACCTGAACCCCAGCCCTAGCCTTGGCTACTAAAACCTGTTTAGAAAACTGTGATAAGGCATCAGGGAAAGCAGATTGGGCTTTCTTTTTATTTATTTCCTCCGAGAATAACACCAGATGCTGGAGGTGGGATGAAGAAGGATAGAAGGCCGTGTCCCTCCAGAGCCCCTCATCTTTAATATGATTTTTCTTCTTTCAGCCTGGAAAAGGTTAATCCCATTCCCCCCTTTTCCAAGGCTGCAATTAGAACAAATGAAGCCCCCATTAGCCTGGTACAGTGGCAAAATAGTAATTTTTTTTTTTTTTTTCATTTAATAATGGAAGCGCAGAGTTGAGAGGGATTTCTCTCCTCTCTCTGTGATGGTGTTGGTGCTCCTTGGGTTGCACGGGCAGGAGAAGGCTGTTCCTTCGGAAGTAGGGCAGGGTGCTGGCTTAAAATAGCACTAAAACGCCGGGAGCTGTGATGAAAGGAGCTATTTAGGTAAATCCTGGGGTCTCGGTGGGGGCAGAGCCGCCTGCTAATCTAAAGATACTCCTCAGAGACCTATATTTGTCCGGGATCCTTCCCGACTTGGCTGGTTTTCCAGGTGTTCCCTGTTGGATCCTCTGCAGCTTGTGTTGGGATGGTGGGTGTGTTTTACTAGACCTACAGCGCGTTAATGTCTTGGATGCTAATGGAATTAGACATCGTTAAGCAGCGGGAGCGAGGAAACAGGCTACGTAAAGGCATCAGCGTTATCCTATAATGCAAGACTTGGCTCCGAACGGCTCTCGGAGGCCGGTCTGCTGGGCTCGGGGCACCCAGGAGGCATATGCCGATGGCATTTGGGAGCCAGGTCAAGTGTAGTGGGAAAAGCCTTCAGGGCAGGGAGGAGAAGAGATGGGGAGCAGCTCTGCAGCCAGAGCATCCCTGGTTGGGATGGCACGGATCAGAGGTGGAGGATGAAGGGTGAGCCCTCAAAATGGGTAGGAAGAGGAAATCTCAGTGCAGCTGGGAGGGAGGAGGAAAGTCAGGGCTTCACTCGGGCTTGGGACCTCCAGCCTCCAAAGGAAAACCTCGCTGCTGTCTCTCGCTGCATCATCTCCAGCTCCAAAGCCTTAATAGGATCTGGCTGTGTTTGCATTAGGAGTAGGGGTGGATGTGAGCGTGTTGAGTAACACCACCTCCTCCAACTGGGAGCCTGGATCTGCTGCCAGTGGGGGCTTGTGGGGTTTAGCTTTCCAGAAACCTGCATCAATCTCCTGGTTTTCCTAGTGCTTCCCCCCTTCAGTGAATACCTTTGCAGTGGTGGTGGCCATAAGATGCAATTTAAAGCACTTTCCCTGCTCTGAGATGGATCTGGTGAGAGTGTGGAAGGATCTACTTTGTCCAGCTCTGGGACCACCAACATCAGAAGGACACGGAGCTGCTGGAAGAAGTCCAGAGGAGGCCACAGAGATGCTGGGAGGGGGGGCTGAGAAAGTTGGGGGCTCAGCCTGGAGAAGAGGAGGCTCCGGGAAGACCTCAGAGCCCCTTCCAGTCCCTCAAGGGGCTCCAGGAAAGCTGGGGAGGGACTCTGGATGAGGGAGGGGAGCCCTAGGAGCAGGGGCAAGGGTTTGACCCTGAAAGAGGGGAGATTGAGCTGAGATGTGGGGAAGAACTTATTTTCTGGGAGGGTGGTGAGAGCCTGGCCCAGGTTGGCCCGAGAAGCTGTGGCTGCCCCATCCCTGGAGGGGTTGAAGGGCAGGTTGGAGGGGGCTTGGAGCAAGCTGGGCTGGTGGGAGGTGTCCCTGCCCAGGGCAGGGGTTGGAACAAGATGGTCTTTAAGGTCCCTTCCAAACCAAATCATTCCATGACCTCTCCTGTGTAAGACAAGTGGTTCAGGGTGAATTTCAGTAAAACTGGGAGAAGTGGTGTCAATGGTGATCCCAGCAAGAGTCTTCCTTTCCACTGCCTGCTGTAGAAGACATTCCATTTTATCAGTTACTGAGGTCTAGTGAATGTGGTAAAATGGCTTCTCGAACAGCAGTGAGAATATTATCCCAAAAGTGATATTTCAGACACATATCTCAGAGGTTTCCTGGAGGAAGACCCCAAGCAGAAGCTCAGAGGACTGGTTCTGCTGGTTCAGTGATAACCAGGGGGATGCTCCTGTCATCAAGCTCCATCCCTGGTACAGGGAGGTCTGTGAAGCTGCTCTGGAAGCATTGCTAGAACCTATTTATCCCCTTTTTTGGGGGCTACTTCCTCTTTGGTTTGCAAGAAAACTGCTGTGGCTGATGTGCAGTGTGGCCGCCGGGAAGATTTTAATTAGTTTGCAACTCCCTTCAGACCGTCCGCACCTCGCTGTGGTTAGAAGGTGAAGGGTGGGTATAAATGTCAAATATTGGATTAAGCACATCGTGAAAATGGTTTTCCTGGCGCTATTTTTCTCCCGTGCCAATGGAGCTCGGTTGGAAGCACGAAGGCGTGAGATGGGAAGAGACACCCAGACCCCTGTTGTGTGTGAATTGGCCTGGTTTTTTTTTTTGTGTGCTGCAGTGACGATCACAAGTCCTCAAATTCTCTTTTATTGATGGTGACTGCCTTTTCCTGGCTGCGATGAAACAGGCTGGGCTCTGCCCGCTCCAAACCGAGCGGTTTTAGGTGTTATTTCCTTCAGATTTCCCACGTGGAGCCGCCGATTCCTGCCTCCCGATGTTGTCCCCAGTGAGATCTTCCAAGTACGCAATGTGCAAAATCACGTCTGCTTTAAAAGTAGCTTTAAAATGGGAGCCAGCCCCCCCCCCCCTTCCCCTGCCGGGGTCAGATTTACATTCCCCAGCAGGTGGGGTTGGAGGGGGGGGATTTGCCTTTGGCACAAAGCCCCCGCTGTTCTTGTATTAATGATCTATTAGTGGCCGCGCTGGCAGCTCCCTAACCTTGCGAAACAGGTGGAGAATTTCCCTGCCTTGCTGACATCTAGGAATCCCCTCCCGTCTCCTTTGGTTTTTAAAGCGGCTGCAGCTGTTTTTTGCTCTAAACCTCGGCTTTTTTATTTTCCTTTTTTTCGCTCAAACTTAGCCAGGGACCCCCTCGAGTTGGCCAAGAAACCATCCCACCATGGACCTGTTGAGAGGAAGGTGCCAGGTTTGCTGTATATAATATAATATGTGTATTTTTAACTGCTTGAGGGTCTCAAAAGAGGGTTTTTTTTCCAGGCTGGTATTGAGGGTTTATGTGCTCTCCTTGACGGTAGCCGGTGAGTTGGCACTCGGTGATGTAAGGAGCCCGTGTCCCCGGCAGAGGACTTGGCTCCGAACAGATTGTCTCAATGACAATCCCAAACAAATCCGTATCAGCGCCGGTCATCAGCGCCATCACAGCGCCGTGCCACTACACATGGCAACGCCGGTGCTGGAAACTTGACGGACCTTACAAACAAGTAGCATCTTAGTGTCTGCCTTGCTCCCAAGGAGGCCGTGGAAATTCGGTGGCCACCAAGGGTGGTTTTTGAGCCCGTTTCTGAGCACTTTGGCAAGAGCGGGACTGGCACCACAGCGTGGACACCCTGGGCTGCATCCCCAGCAGCGTGGCCAGCAGGGCCGGGGGGGGATTCTGCCCCTCTGCTCCGCTCTGGGGAGACACCCCCCACCCAGTGCTGCCTCCAGCTCTGGGGCCACCAACAGCAGAAGGACACGGAGCTGTTGGAAGAAGTCCAGAGGAGGCCACAGAGATGCTGGGAGGGCTGGAGCCCCTCTGCTGGGAGGACGGGCTGAGAGATTGGGGGGTTCAGCCTGGAGAAGAGAAGGCTCCATGAAGACCTCAGAGCCCCTTCCAGTCCCTCAAGGAGCTCCAGGAAAGCTGGGGAGGGACTCTTGATGAGGGAGGGGAGCCCTAGGAGGAGGGGGAAGAGTTTGACCCTGAAAGAGGGGAGATGGAGCTGAGATATGGGGAAGAACTTCTTTGGTGTGAGGGTGGTGAGAGCCTGGCCCAGGTTGCCCCGAGAAGCTGTGGCTGCCCCATCCCTGGAGGGGTTGAAGGGCAGGTTGGAGGGGGCTTGGAGCAACCTGGGCTGGTGGGAGGTGTCCCTGCCCAGGGCAGGGGTTGGAACTGGATGAGCTTGAAGGTCCCTTCCACCCCAAACCATTCCGTGATTCTATGATTTGGGTCTCCACTGAGGTTCGGCTTTGTTTTTGACGCAGGAACCCCAGTGGAAGAGCTGGTTGCCGCAGGGAAAGCTTTGCGGCCGCTCCCCCGGCTGAGAGCTGGGTGGCTGATGGGCACTGACAGTCTTAAATCGCCTCTGTTCTAATTAAATACTCCTGGTTTTAATCTCACCCGGCTCCTTAGGAGTGTAGAGAGGCAGCAGGGTACCAGCTCCACCTCGTGGGTTGGTAGCCAGCCCGGTGAGTGGCCACCAGAGCTGGCTCTGGGCTTGCCAGTGGTGCAAACCTTGGCACGCAGCTCTGCCGGTGATCCCTTCTTGAGTAGCCACAGTTTACTTTGGCAAAAACACCTCTTTTTTTTTTTTTTTTTTTTTCCTCCCTGTGCTGATAACATTATTTACTGGCCGTGCTAGATGTTTTGCCAGCAAAAGAACAATTTAACCATAATTACCTTCTATCCCGATTAAAGTTTTTAGTAGTCCGTGAGCACAGTTTGGTTAGACAGAAGGTTTTAGAGGATGTGGGGCTTCCGAAACTCGCAGAGGGACTTGGATTTAGGTGGCTTTTATGACTTCTTTTTTAACCTCTTGGCATTGCACTCCGTATTTCCACAGGTCCAGGGTTGTGCTAGCTTGGCACACGTTCTGTCTGTGTTTGCCTTTGGATGCTCGGGACTGGCGCTTGGGTATTTTTGGGGAATTAAACACACCTGGCTTCTGCACAGCACCCATGTGCCAGATTCTAGTAGCCAAGAGTCAACGTGGCCTCAAAATTTGGGTGTTACTCCTCGAATGACTGAAAGGTAGTTGATAAGGAAAAGGCAGATTTGGTGCTGGGAACGGTTCAGTTGATTTAGTCTTTCTCAGTTTCGCTCGACTCTGGTATTGTGATGACTGTGTCTCTCTTTCCACCTTCGAAGAAATCATTCGGCTTCATAGAATTTGACGTACAATGCAGATATTTTTAGGGTTATTGTGAGGAGTTATTCCGGTTGTCCTACAAAAAGGAATCTGGCTCAAGGTAAGGAGCAGAGCCAGCTCTCTGGACCAGTTGCACACTGGGAGGGCTGGCTTTTTTTTTCTTTTTTTTTTTTTTTCTGGATAAAACTGGGGCATTATGAACTCTTTTAATGCTTCTCTGGATTTGAAGGAGCTGTAAATTCCTATTTAGTAGGAATTTACACTTGCAATATGGACAAGAAAGATCCCAAAGATATTTTCTGTTGACAGGACGTGTGATGGGTTTGGTTGATGCTCAAGGCAGGGCTGGATCCTCCTGCTGTTCTTCTTGGGGAGGGAGAAACAGAACTGTTTTTTTACTCCATTTTTTGAGTGCTTGGAGCCTCTGAAACCCAGGATCCCTTTTTCATAACGAAAAATAAAATTGCTGCCCTCGAAGAGTAGAAAGAACATGCAAAAGTTTGGAGGAGGATGGACAAAAATGGTGATAATAATCATGTCTGGCCCTCACGTTTCTGCAAGGAAGGTGTTTGCTTCACTTGATGACTCTTCTGAGACATTATTGTATTTATATTAGCACAAAAGGGAAAAATTACTTATTTTCTCAGGTGGTAGGAGGCTGGAGGAGCAATATATTTGCTCCAGTTGGTGCTGGCTGTTTCCCCATCGCTTCTGTGGCTGGAGAGAGTGGCAATTCTGAGGGTGAGGGCGCCTGTGCCAACACAGACTGAAAAATGACACAGATGATTTGTCAGGGCTTGGGCCGGGCTTTGAAAAATCTGGTATCAAGCACACATCTGGATTTTTGCAGACTCTCACGTAAATTTGCCCTCGGATGCCCCAGGGGAGAGAAAATCTCATGCAAAACCAGCGTTGGGATTCTTAAAGCAAAGGCATCTCGGCGTTTTACGACCAGAAATTCGTATCGCTCATAATTTTTAAAAAATAAAAGATCATTCCGTGGAAATTTAACAAATATTAGGACTAAGAGCAGGTTTGAATTTGACTGTGGCTGCTGAGGTTCGACCCGTCCTTGCTTTTGATCCGGACCCCCTCGTGGAGAAGCTCTGAAGCAGGTTGGGGGGAGCGTTGCCGTAGGTAACGACTGCATCTATCGCTGGGTTTGTTCCCGTTAATGACTGCGAAAGCTCTGCACGAACCCCAGACTTCAGCTTTCTGAAATTTCGAGCACAAAATGGCATTTCTGTTGGCTTTTTTTTTTTTTTTTTTTGGTTGCTGAACTCCTCCAGGTTATGGCTGCCTTTGAGCTCCGCACTCAACTTTGAACAGCCCGATGTAGGTTAGGTGTGAATGGGAACAGGAATGGGATAAAAATAACATTGGGCTTTTTGGAAATTGGGGGAAAAGAACCCAGCCCTGACCCGTTTGCTCACGCTCGACACAGGAGGCAGCTTTCTCTTCGCCTTTTAAAGGGGGAAGGGATGGTTCCCAGGTGGACTTTTCACTGTGGATGGTTGTACCTTGGACAGACAGATCTCCCTCATGGCACACAGATGGATGGATGGCTGTCTCATCACACCCGGAGCTGATTGTCAGGCAAATAATTCAGATTTCTTCCAGCACAGGTGGAGAGAAGGTGCGGTAATTGGAAATAATAAGAAAAGACAGCTTTTTCTTGTGCTTAGTTTTGTCTGAGCCCTACTGGCTGCTCCAGAATACCCAAAATGTACTTTTTTTTTCCTCCCTGAAGTGCATCTGTAACCATCTGTTCAACTCTCTATCTGTAACATCATTTATTTGATGAGGAGCAAGCAGGGAAGGGGGTTATCACATTCAGTGCCCTTCAGATTCCTTCCCAGATGGCTCCGGAGTTGCAGAAAAATCTCTCTCTCTACTTTATTATCGGGCATATTTAGTCCTGGATGATTTTTTGGCCTCGAAGCCCCACGTGCCAGGGAATAAACCGAGTTTTGCTGTAGCTGCCACTTCAGGCAAACGGCACTTGCTCCTTTTTCAGTAATGAATCTGGGCTTTGTTGCTCTGTACAGTCATCCGAGGGACTCTCGAATATATAAACAATAATTTGAGGATCACTTTGTTTGCTCTTCCATGGTACTGGCTCCTTCTGGAGGTGTGCATCAGTCAGCCCTGCTCCGTCTGCTGCCACTGTCCTCCAAAGAGGACCTTTCCTTCGATTCTGCTGTTTTGGTTTTTTTTTCATGAAGATACACGATACATGACATGATCCAACTCAATCTGTGCTGGAAGAGCCGTGATGAAGCTTAATTACGGATGTAGAAATAGAGCTCAGGTTCTTCTCCCAGAGGAATAAAGTCTTTTTTGCATCAAGGGGTAAATGAATGGGCTGTGATGCTCTGGTTTTGTAGAGTTGGTGGTAGAGAAGCAGGTTTTAATCAAAATCTCCTAGTTTTAACTATCCATATCCTCTTGGAGGGCTGCAAATACCCGCTCGCTCCTGGCCCAGCAAATAAAATCTGCCTTAATTTTGTAGTAAACGGAGTTTTGCAGCGTAGTTTAGCGAAGACATTGCGGTCCTCATGCTTTTACCGGATTCCCCCAAGCAAAGCTGGCCTTTAAATCCATTTTACACGTCAAAAGTTCACTTAATTCATGTCCATTTGGCATTCAGCGTAGGGCCTGGTGGCGCAGTGGGAATTGTAGGCTTTTCTCGGGAGCAATCCAGGGTGTGTTCTGATTCCTTTGCGAAATTAGAAGTCCCGGACATAAAGTTTTCACTTTTTTAACTAAACTGGGTGCAATGTGTGTTGTTTTTTTTTTATGCAAAGGAAGATCGCAGCACTTGCTGCTTGTGATGTTGTGAATGTTTTATCCTTAATTTTCATTAATTATTGTCCATGGAAGGAGCTGGCTCCAAGGATGAGCTTAGCACGCTGCCTCTTCATGCTATTTATGCCGTCTGTGACTTGCCGTGGGGTTTTTTCTTGAGAGATAAGAAGTTACTTCCCCATTTTGCAGGAAGGGAACAAGACTCTTGCGCCCTCTCGGAGTCCTGGGGGTGCGAGATTTCAGGTCAGCTTTTTGTCTGTGCGCCCCAAATTCCCTCCTCACCCTCTTCCCCTCCCGTTCCTACAGAAGTGAGCTTTAATATGGATAAAACTCGGCTCTTTTTTTTAAAAATAAAAGTGGATATTTGTGCATTAGATCACCACTTGCACCGAGTGGACTAAAGCCCTTACACAAGTTCTGCTGGCTAACAGGATTACGTGCTTTGATAACACTAATTCCTTAAGTACTCGTCCTCATCCCCTGCTGTGTGGGGGAGAGGGACATCGCTGGGTTTCGGGCAGGATTTTTATCACGCAGCCCCCCTGAAGCTTCTGAAGTTCTTGATGGCTCTGGGTGCACCATGACACGAGCGTCTCCTCCAGAACGGAGACGTACTTTTGGGGGTGAGTTAGCAGAAAGCAGGGAGATTAGAAAATTGATGATGTGGAGTAATCCCTTGCCTGGCGTGAGGTCTCCCTCCTCTGTGTTTCTGCATCTCCAGGATGGTGCTGGTCCCTCTGGCATCTCTGGAGGGGGATTTTTCTCCCCCAGGCTGGCTGCAGCTCGGCTGGCAGAGGCACAGCAGAGGAGAAGCCGGTTCCTTATCGTGCCCAGGCTCCTCGTGGGAGTGGAGCCTTGCGAAGCCAGCGAGGGAACTTACATAAAAGTTCTTGGCTGCTCACATCGGCGTAGCCTCATATTTTATCTTGCATAACTCGGCTCGCTAAGGGCTACCAAGAAAAGGCAAAGCAGACCATGCCAGGAGCTTCTCATGGATCCCTTCTTTGTGTGATGGGTGGTACTGCTCTCGTGGTCGCATCCATCTCCATAAACTCTCTGTCCTGGCTTCTGGGGGCTTTTGGCTCCGGAGTCGGTGGCCGTGTTTGAAGGCCTGGGATGATGGGGAGCTGAACGATTCCTGGTGCTCTCATCTCTTCCTTATAAATCCTTTGACCTTCAAGAGCTTTCTTGGAGTCGGATGGCAGATGCTAGGACAAGTGCCCAGTTTGGAGAAGTACTTAAAAATCATTTTCCAAGTCACTTAATGGCAGGGAGTCCCAAAGCCTCTGTTGCCCCTCGCTCCTTGTCCCTTGCCCACGTTTCCACCCATCTCCTCTTGGCCTCCTTCATTCCAGATGAACCTATTTATGTCCAACCCACAGCTTTCTTCTGCTGGGCAAACGCTGCCGTCGTTACAGGCGGGGAAAAATATATGAAATTCTGCAAAATGTCGAGTTTTTCATCGGTAAGCAGAGGGGTCACTTCTTTATTTTCTTTTGGCTGTAGAAATGAGCAATATCTACAGTAAAAAAAACCCCAGTTGTCCAGCCTGTGTTGGCATAAGCAGGGGTCTTGCTTAAACCTCTTTAATTAGCGGCTCCGTGGGGAAAGCGCTGCGTGTGCCCTGGACCGTTGAAGGCATGTGGGGCTGGGCCACTTAGATTGTACCCAGCGGAGCCAAACTTCCAAAAGCCACTGATGAAAGAGGGGCCACCTTATTGCGGGCCCCGTCCCCCCTTTCATTAGAGCCCGCTCTTGTTCTCCTCTGTCCTACATTTTCGCGTTATTTGAAAATTAGATGTTCTCCTGCAAAGAATCTCTTGTGCTGCCTTCTCTGCTTTTCCTCTCTGCCCCCTGGGTTTCCCAGCGAAATAACTGCTCTATTTGCATTTAAAAGAGATGGGTTGCATTCCCCTCAGTCGCTCTATTATTTGACCACCACTATATTATTTGACCATCGCTATTTGCCTGTTAAATCCGTCACGGTTTGGCATTTGGGGCTGTCTTTACTGGGTGATGGGTAAGGACATCAGCTTCGTTTGCCTAGCAGATATTTTTTTCTTCTCTGGCTGGATTGCAGATAAGTGCCAATCTGTCTTTCACCGTGTGACACGATGGCATCAGAAGCGGGAGATGTGGAAGCGATGGGAGATTATCTCGTGAGTGGGTTTCCTTCCACGTGGCGCGTGTTGGAGGTACCGCTTACTCAGAAGCAGGCTGGCACCGGAATTGTTAAAACGGCTGTAAAAGGCTTGTTTTCCTTCCAGATTCTGGGGTCGGCTGAGGGATGCCCAGCAAGGATCAGGCAGCCTGTCCGTCTTTCTGAGATCTTATGGACAGTGGTGCCTCCAAGACCTTTTCATGGCCTGGTCGGGGTTGAAAGGGAAAGGCCTATTTTTCTTCCAGATTTTAGGGTCGGCTGAGGGATGCCCAGTAGAGATCAGGCATTCTGTCTGTCTGTCTGAGGTCTTACGGAGAGTGGTGCCTCCAAGACCTTCTCATGGAATGATCAGGATTGAAAGGGAACCTCTGGAGATCATCTTGTCCAGCCTCCTTCCCAGGGTCACCCGGAGCAGGTTGGACAGGATTGTGTCCAGGCAGGTTTGGAATATCTCCAGAGAAGGGGACCCCACAACAGGGAGACTCTCAAAGTAAAGAAGTTTCCTCACTTTGAGATGAAATTTCCCATGTCCCAGTTTGTGCCCATTGCCCCTTGTCTTGTCCCTGGGCACCACTGGGAAGAGTCTGACCCTGTCCTCTTGCCCCTCACCCTTTAGATGTTGATGATCATCGATGAGATCCCCTCTCAGTCTTCTTTTCTCCAGGCAGAGAGCCCCAGGAGATGGATCAAGGAGGTGCTCCAGTCCCTCATCATCCCTATAGCTTCTGCTGTACCCTCTCCAGCAGTTCCCTGTCCATCTGTAACTGGGGGGCTCAGAACTGGTCCCAGTGCTCCAGATGGGGCCTCCCTAGGGCAGAGCAGAGGGGGAGGATGACCTCCCTGGACCTGCTGCCACCCCAGGAGACCACTGGCCTTCTTGGCCACCAGGTTGCATTGCTGGGTCATGGTTCTGGGGAGGTGTCGCCAGGGCCAGGAGGGTACCTGCACCAGGGGAAGAGGCTTTTTGGAGGGCTGTATGTGCCACCAGAGCCTGTGGCACCCCAAGGAACCCACCCCAGCATCGCTTCCTCTGCAGGGTTTGGCCATGATGGCTTCACTCCTGCTCCGTCCTGGGGATGTTGAAAGGATTGAAACCAGAAGGTTGAGGAGATGCTGGTTAATTGGAGATATTTTGAGGAGGAGTCAGACTTTAGGACCTGAGATGATTCCTGTGATATGTGGGGTGTGGGAGCCACAGCAGCTGGGCCACACTTTTGGGGCTGTTGGACAGGATTTTACTTGCAGTTTTTTATCCAAACATCCAGGCCTCCTTCCTGGAATTCATTTTAAACCAAGACACTTGAAATATTATGCAGGGGTTGTGTGTTCTCCAACTTTTTTAAATGAGCCAGGCCCAGTAGACGGTAGATGAGGAAGTGGGATGGTTCTCAATTGTAATTATTATTTTTGTTTCATATTTTGCTTCATTTCCTTTGTGCTAGAGCTCACCTTCTCACAAATAATACAATGGCCAGGCATGGAAATAATAACGGCTTTTGATGGGGTGTTTTTCTATTTCAATTTAAGACCCAGGGAATGTGTTGCAAATAGATGAGGCCTTAATTTGTCTTAAATGTTGGATTTACCAGTTACTGAGCTTTTTTGATGTCCGGAGAGGTGCGAGGCTGTTGCCTGCTGAAAGCAGGGTTTGTGCTGTTTCCCGAGAAGCAAGAATTGCACATCTTGGTCTTCCTCCTACCTTCAATCGCCAGCTCCTGGGAACCGGTGGGGTTTTTCTCCTGGTTTTGCTGATATTTGCATGCGGCCCCGTTTTAGCGCAACCTGACGAGGACAACTTCCCCCCACCAAACGAGGAGACGGCTCCGGTGCCCGCGGTTTTCTGCGGATACATATGGCGTTTTGTCTGCATACGGTGATTTTTTAAACACGCTGAGGGGTGTACTCACTTGCTCTGGCAGCACAGCTTTGCTTCTTTCAGTATTTAAGAGCATAATTTCACTGAGAGTACATTTTCTGAGTATACGCTCATCTCGAGGCTTGGAAGGAAAGCCTCCTGCTGAAAAGACTGTAATTCTTTTTTTTTTTTACCCCCAAAAGAAAAAAAAAAAAACAGAAAAGAGACATGTTGCTAACTTCTTCACTTCCATTTCCAGCTGTCCCATTTCCTCCCACGCAGCGGCTCACTCTGAAGGAGGTGTTTGAGGATGGGAAGCCGAGGCTTGACGTCTTGAAGAGCCACTTGGTAAAGGAAGGGCGGTTGGAAGAGGACGCGGCGCTGAAGATCATCAACGATGGGGCCGCCATCCTTCGGCACGAGAAGACCATGATTGAAGTGGAAGCTCCCATCACAGGTGAGAGAAGTTTCTCCAGCTGGAATCCTAAATCAGGACCATGTAGGAAACAAGAGAACACCAGAAGGCTGTGCCGCCATCAAGTGAGACCTGGACAGGCTGGAGAGTTGGGCAGAGAGAACCTGATAATATTCAACCAGGGCAAGTGTAGGGTCCTGCACCTGGGGAGGAATAACCCCCCGCACCAGGAGAGGTTGGGGGTGACCTGCTGGAGAGCAGCTCTGAGGAGAAAGACCTGGGGGTCCTGGGGGACAACAGGATGGCCATGAGCCAGCGATGGGCCCTGGTGGCCAAGAAGGCCAAGGGCATCCTGGGGGGCATCAGGAAGAGTGTGAGCAGCAGGTGGAGGGAGGTCATCCTGCCCCTCTGCTCTGCCCTGGGGAGGCCCCAGCTGGAGCACTGGGACCAGTTCTGGGCTCCCCAGTTCCAGAAGGACAGGGAACTGCTGGAGAGGGGACAGCA
>QJSC01008248.1:42080-61305 GCA_003697955.1 Calidris pygmaea
ACCTATAAATACTGAAAGGGTGGGTGTCAGGAGGATGGGGCCGGTCTCTTTTCAGTGGTGCCCAGGGACAGGACAAGAGGGAACGGGCACAAACTTGAGTATAAGAAGTTCCACCTAAAGATGAGGAGGAATTTCTTTGCTGTGAGGGTGGCAGAGCCCTGGCAGAGGCTGCCCAGAGAGGTGGTGGGGTCTCCTTCTCTGGAGACATTCAACCCCCCCTGGACACATTCCTGTGGGACCTGCTCTGGGTGGCCCTGCTCTGGGAAGGGGGTTGGACTGGATGATCTCCAGAGGTCCCTTCCAACCCCATAGCATTCTGTGATTCTGTGAGAAGTGCTTAGAGAACCAGGCTTTCTGCTGTCTTCCTTCATCAGCCAGGCTTTTTTAATTGCCTGAACTCTCAGCAAGAGAGGGTTTTGCTGGTGTAGGTTGAGCACGTCTTTGCAGAAGCTGGATGTGAAGCAGGGTCAGAGCATGGCCACGCTCCCCTCCTTGTTGCTGTCATGACCTTTCTTTTCTTAGCATGTAATTCTTGTTTCTCTTTTGTGCTGTTCTTCCTCCCCCAGTGTGTGGTGACATTCACGGGCAGTTTTTTGACCTGATGAAGTTGTTTGAAGTTGGAGGATCACCCAATAACACCCGCTACCTCTTCCTGGGAGACTACGTGGACAGAGGCTACTTCAGTATAGAGGTGACAAATAAAGCTGAGCCTGGGGGTGTTGGTACTAAACGAACCAAAACCGTTGAACTAAACTGGCAGACACAGATCTCATGCTGGATTTTATGCTCTAGTCTAGTTTTGCCCGCAAGGAAGGACATGTAGGTAACTTACAGTATGATTTTGGGCAGAAATGTCATGATTTTCACTTGAATCCTCACGCAGTGACAAAATTAAACAGCAGCAGTGGGGTTAATGACTAAACTCCAGCTTCTGAACTCGAGTTTTAATATCACTTGTAGCTGTCAGTCAGGGGAACAAGAGGCAGAGTTGATTGTATGTTGCAGGCAACAGGATCCTACCAGGCAGTGGGAAGCAAATGTTTCAAAACTCGCAGGATTCAGCTTTGCAGGAGGAGGAAAAAAAAAAAAAAAGCACTACGTGACTGAGTCACTGCTTCCCTACCGTCCCCCTGAAAGCATCGACCTGGCAAAGCCCGGAGATGGGGTCAGGAGAAAAGAGCAATAAATCATCTGGGCTCTTGTACCTCTCGCTGTGACCCAGGAGCTTAACGCCGGGGTATTTAATTGCGTGTCAAACCACTCTGTGCCCCTGTGACAATCTGCCTTGTCACAACAACGCTGTCACCTTACAGACATCAGCCGAACATCTGGTGGCGCGTTAGGATTTTTGGGGAGGGACTCTTGATCAGGGAGGGGCGCCATAGGACGAGGGGGGAAGGGTTTTAAACTCAAAGAGGGGAGATTTAGGTTTGAAAGGAGGAGGAAATTCTTTGGTGGGAGGGTGGTGAGAGCCTGGCCCAGGTTGCCCCGAGAAGCTGTGGCTGCCCCATCCCTGGAGGGGTTCAAGGGCAGGTTGGAGGGGGCTTGGAGCAACCTGGGCTGGTGGGAGGTGTCCATCCCAGGGCAGGGGGTTGGAACTGGATGATCTTAAAGGTCCCTTGCAACCCAAACCATTCTGTTATTCTGTGAAAGGTGGCAAAACTGGCTTGAAATAGCAAAGTAAGCATTTTTTCTTCAAAGAGGGGAAGGTGCAGGAATAGCTGAGCTGTTGGGTCCGCGGAGGGATTTTTCTCAGTTAAATTTTGAGGAGGAACTGTGGCGGATAGCGTTGAAGGCAGTTAATGCCAGTTCTTCTTTGAAGGATTCTGCAGAGGATTTAGGAAGGTACCGCCGACAGCTTGTGCTTTAGCAGCAGCCCTGGCTCCCATCCAGCCTCGCGCTTCGGTTGTTCCGAAACGCTGTGGGTGAGGAGGAGCCACGGTGTGACCAGCAGCAGCATCCGGGGCAGGGGGTACAGATAATGGAAAGGTGGGGTCCTGGCTGTTGGGAATTTCTGCAGGAGGAACCCCGAAACCCCTGGGGAGGAAGGGGAAGAACAAGCATCTTGTTTGAATGGCTTTGCTTGTGCCAAGATGGGTTTGTGGCTTATTTACCTGGAAAAGAGATTATATTATAGCACAGCAACTCTTTCTGAGATAAGATATGGGCATTTTTTTTAATATTAACCAAGAAACCTTCAAACAAGAGTTGTTGTACATTGTGTCTATGAGCAAATTTTACCAATTCTGGCAGTGAAGTGCTTCTGCTCTCACCCTGTGATTGATCTGGCATCTGACATGGGGGATTTTCCTCCCAGATCTGCAGAACTGAGTGCCTGAGCTGGGAATCTCTGCCTTCATCTCTCCATACTGGGATGGTATGGAAGAATTCCAGGGGGATGGATGATAATTCCACCTTGGAAAACAGAGGTGGTGGGAAAAACAGAGGTGGTGGGAAGAGGCATTCTATTTTTTTGAGGAGGAAAGTCTGAAAATTATAGGTAAACCCATCAGATCTCTGTGTGGCCACTCCCTCTGACCCTGTGCTGGTGTTTCCAGGCTCAAAAACCTTGGGGCAGTCTGTCTGCATAAAGTCTGAGCACAAATTCCTTAATTTCATGCTGCTTTTGACCCTCTTCCTTCCCTTTTCCCCCCCCACATCTGCAGAGGCAAAGCCACCGCGCTGTGTTACCAGCATTGATCTTTCACGAATCAGGGTGGGCTTTGATTAAGTACATGCGGGGGCTGATCCAAATGTCACTGATAAAGCAGCATCGAGAAGGCTTGATTCCCTTCTCCCTATTGATGTGTGTCTCTTCTTCCCACCTACTGCAAAGCGCAGCCGCCGTGTTGTAAGAGATTCCCACCTGGATGTGCAGAAACTGGTTTCCATAGCGAAACCACTGGAGGTTTGCAACTGGTGTGAGATTTCCCTACAAACAAAGGGTTAACAGTGTCAAAAGTCTGTCTTTGCGTTATAGATATATTTTTAAAGACTTCTGTAACAGGCAAAGCTGTAGCAGCTGGAGTCTGAAGTGTGGAGATCGCCTCTCTGTGAGCGATTTGGGGTTTGGAATTTTGATTTCTTTATCCCAAAGGCTCAGGTGATGGAAAAAACATCCCGTTTTCCCTGTGCTGTCACCACCGGGAAGGTGGAGAGAGCACCAGCATCGTCAGCCTTTCGTGAGTCACCGCACAAACTTGTGCATCCATGCTCTGGGTGGGGAATATTATGGAGTGCCTGCCCAGAGCAGCTGATAATCATGACCTTTTAACTGAATAAAATAGGAGGTAATTGTATAATTGCATCCTGATGCAGGCAATCAGGAAACAAGATGCAAAACTGGGGGCCAAGGAGGTGTTAAGGAAAAGGGTGCTGCTTTTTAACAGCCCAAATAACCCTCGTGAGCTTTTCCCCCAATCCTGGGAATATTTGGTTGTCAAGGCAAAAGGAGCAGTTTGTGGCTCAGACAAAAATAAAAACCTTTAAAACGCCCCGAAAGGCTCCGTTGATCAGCTCAGCTGGATGTCTTCAACAAATTATTTCTGGGCCTCTGGCTTAGGGAAATTCTCATTTAAAAACCTTCGTTCCCAGTAAGTATAATGAGGTCGTGAAGCGTGGTTTGGTTGGGTTTTTTCGGGTGTTTTCTTAAAGAAGAAGAGTTGTTGGGGGAGAGGGGAGGGAAGCAGCCGTGTGAGAGCTGCGACAGCTGATGCCTGGTGGAAGAGGATTTATTTTCAGTCCGTGCCACAAAGCCTGAGATTAACTGGCCAAGGACTGGGATGTTGTGGTGAAGCGGTTGGGAATGAGCACAGAAATGGGGTTGAAAACCTCCTTTTGGAGCTGCTGAGACATCACCCTGATGGAGGGTTCTCTTGTCGGTGTGGAAGTGGGAAAGATGCTTCCTTCAAAGGGCTTTAAGCTTTTACTTAAATGTCCTAGTCCTTACGTGAGAGAGCCCTGTGCCCGTGACAGTCAGTGAGGGACCATCCTGATCCATGAAGCCAGAGCTGCCAGAATACAATGAATAGAATTATTTTATTAAATTATAAAAGCGAAACAATTATTATGACCAAAAATAGAATTTATGGAAAGAGCAGATTTATCAGTAAAGATGGCGTGATAATGCCATACACCTTTGCCAGACTAATTTTTCAAATCCCATTAACAATGGGACACACGAGCGTTGTCTAATTAGGGAATTGTATGTGCTCTGATTGTGCCAGGATTGAACGCAGTCTTTTATCCAGAATAATATTAAAGAATCCGGTCAATGTTGTAAGGCATGAGCAAAGGGAGATCCGAGGGCCAAATGCGGGACCGGGATGTGGGACTTTTCCGTGCTGTTTCTTCCGTGTCTACTTTATAATTTTCTCAAAAATGCCGGGTTTTGTAAATGGTACAAGAAATGGTGGTGCGGGTTATTGGGACAGGATTGGAGCAACCCCTCTTGCTGAGGGGTTCCCGAGCTGCGGAGCGAAGCGGGGAGGGATCAAATGGGGACACGGGCACGAGCGCTTGGCTCTGGGCTTCAAACCCATAGGCAAAATTAGGAGAAAAGCAGATTATTGGAGCCTAGATGCCGTAGTTGTCTTGAATTGCTACTAGGTTATTGTAAATACATAGTAATCAATTCTGGGCTCAGTGCCTCGAAAGTCTGGGAGAGGGATCTGTGCAATATGAGGTATGTGAGTGTAGAAACCTCCTTCCATCCCCCCCGGAGCTGGTGAGGGCTGTTAAATGTCCTTTTCTCATCGTTACCCCACCGGTCCCTGCCCCTGCATCCTTGGGAAATAACCCCAAACCCCAGACACCAGCCGCGGTACCGGGGAGGTGTGTTCTCACCCTCTGTGCTTCACTTTCTGCCTCTCCAGGAAGAATTGTGATGCCGAGCGACTCCGTTCGCTTCCATTTCCCTTTAAAACACTTCATATTTACTTTTACATCTCTCTCCTGCGAGTTGCCGACCTTCTATGTATCCCAAATCCTCCTCTTTTTCGTGGTGTCTCTCTACTCTCTTGCTTTGCGCCACTGCCGGTTGCTTTCCCCAGTCCTTAGCACCTCGTTCGGTTCATTTATAGTGACTTTCACTTTTCAGTTCCCCTGCTGGCCCAGAAAAGCCACATTTGGGTTGCAAACGCGGGAGGTTAAAGCTTTCAATCGCAGAATAATTATAAATGGGTTTGTTAGGAACATTCCTCCTGTTAACAGAGGCAATAAAACATTATTTTCTGCAAACTTTAACCACAGCGTAAATTACCTGCCGCTGGCCCCGTTTCTGTTCAGTTTTAAAATTCAGAATTTGATATCCTTGTGTTTGTTTTTTTTTTTTCCTGTGGGGTTGAGTTAGACACAGACGGGTGCTTTACAGCTCCCTAGGGTTTTAGGGATCCCTCCGTGTGGCTGGAATAACTAACGCAGAGCTTCCCTTGCAGACTCAGTGCTTAAACACTGGGATGTCTGAGGTGTCTGCAACTGGAAACTAACCTGAAACTGGTTTCTTTGGGTTCTGGAGGTTGTTTCCGCTGGTTCCTGGAGATCTTTGCGCCAGATCAGGGATGTTTTTAGGTGTCAAACTGGTGACAGGTTCACGTTCTGAAAGCGTATGCCGTTTCCCTGGCGCATCAGCCTAAAGGGTAAGCTCTTCTTAGAGACTTTAATCCAGATCTTGAAGCTTGCTGGCATTATGGGTTGTCCTTCCAGCTCTTAAAACCAAGGAGGGAAACATGATAACATTTTTTCCCAGCAGGTTTAGCCATCAGGTTGACAAGAAATAGCACAGAAGAAGAGTAAGAGCTTCTTTCCAACCCTTCCCTTCTCCACATCACCTGGTTCCACATCATGGTGGAAAAACCACCATGAAATATTTCTGTTAAAAAGGATTGTTTTGGGTTTGACTTGGGTCCTTGCCTCATCAAAGACCACCTTTTTACAGGTGTTTTGCTGCTCGGAGGGGGGATGTGGAAAGCCCTTTTCAAAGCCAGAAGGTTTTACCAAGCATGGGTTTTGTTTTTTTTTTTGGCTGGGCTTTTCCTGTTTTGAACTTTTTGAACTTGAACTTCACACGACTGTAGCGTAAGGGGCGGGGGGAAGTCGGTGGGGAAGATCAAGCTGAATTTTTTCTGATATTTAATTGATTAAAAGGCCGGGAAGCTGGCCTGTTGTACTTCTGCTCTCGCCTGCAGTGGAACATCTGGAGTCAGGGGCTGGTTTTGCTTAGGAACTCTTGAAAAATGGGTGCTTTTCGCTTTGGTTTTTTGCTGGAAGGAAAAGCTGTCCCGTCCTCCCCCCCCCGGCCCCAACACACACACCCAACCCTGGAGCCGGTTTCGGTTTAAATGCGATCTCATTTGTCACTTCTCCAACTCAGGCCTAATATAGAGAAATGCTCGGGGTGGCTTTTTCCCCCCCGACCGCTGAAGTTAAGGCCAAGATAAGATCTACTGCCGATTATGGAGCTGGGTTTCTATCGGGCCTTCCACTTTGAATTCAGCTCCTTGGGTGTCTTCCCAGAAACACTTAGTGAAGTCTAGGGATGATTAGTGCCCTATAAAAAGGTTTTTATTACGTGCCATCTCCTCCTTCCCTTTCTTGCAGTGCGTGCTGTATTTATGGAGTTTAAAGATAAATCATCCCAAAACGTTGTTCCTCCTTCGAGGGAACCACGAGTGCAGGCACCTCACAGAATACTTCACCTTTAAGCAGGAATGTAAGTATCAGCAGTGTAAGGATTTAAATATATTAACGTGTTGTGATTAGGTGTGGGGTTTAATTTTTGGGCTTCCACAAGCGGTATTGATTAATTCTGGAGCTGTAAAAACCTGTATATTGTTTTTTCCCCCGCGTACGTAGCTCTTCTGTTTCAGCTCCTGCTAAAGAAAAAATATAAAATAAGCAAATATAGGAGTCCTGCGAGGTACTGAGTGCATGTTGGTGTGACTTTTTGGTTAGGAAGAAGGAGTGTGGATGGAAGAAATGGGAACACATCTTGCTGAAGAGCCAGTTTCACGCAGCCCCCTCCCCTCCTTTTCCCTGACTTTCAGGCCCAGCAACGTATAATTACTGCCAAATGACTTTCAGCTCCAGATTGTGCAGCTGGGATCAGTGATTACAATTGGAAGCAAATAAAGGATTTGTTCCTGGGTGTTTGCACTCGGGAGAATCATTACCTTTAAGATCATTTTAGTTAAGTTAAAGATAGTTCTGTGCAGTATTTTACATATTTTTAAAGCCAGGATGAGGAAAGGTCGGGGAATGACCCCTCTCCCCTGAGGGTGACGCTCATTCCTCCGAGCAATAAAAAGGAACGTAGACCAGCAACACGCAGCCCTCGGCTAGGGAATATGATGGGGAATATATTGCTCAAGGACCTGACCTCGAGAAATCTGTACGGCCAAGGCACGAGTCCAATCTTTAGCTCTGGACGAGGTAAGGCTGAGAGGTACTGAGATAATGACATCTGTTTACTCCCAAACGAGTTGGAAAACACCCGCCAGCTCTCCGCTGGCTCCCATCCTCATCGGATGGAGGTGGATGAGCTCCCGTCGAGCTGGGCTCAATTTAAACCAGAGCTGATGGGTTTTTTTCTTTCCCCTTCGGAAAAGCAGAAGACACCACTTTTCTACTTCTATATCCTAGCATGCAGCTGAACAAAAACTGTTATATCTCTGAAATAAAGCTGGATGGAAGGTAAACTTTCTATCCAGGCATTTTTTTGCTGTACACAGAGCTGCGTTTTACAGCAGTAATGTTGTTTTTTTTTTTTCCTGAAGATCTGGCTCTGTTACCGCGCTGCTGCCCTGCGAAGGGGCCGCAGATGCGAAACGACACGCGCTTGACGTGCTGCGATCTCCGTGAAGCGTTGAGAGATATTTCTGAACGTACTCGGAGGCTTGCTGTAAAAGCTGAGCTGTTTTCGGCAAGGCCGTGGTTTCTCTGTTTCATTTATTAGAAAACTTCCTCTCCACCTCTGTTAAGACGCGGCATCCAGCAGAGATTGTCATCACTTGTAGCCCTGAAAGATCCTGTGTCACATCAAATCCTGACTCAAAGCACTCCTGTAGAGCTGAAAATTCCTATTTTAAATAATTTTGTAATATTCCTCTGCCAAATTAACCAGGTGATGCGTTTCCTGGTGTATAATCTCCTGGTAGCTGAGGCTGGTGAGGTCCAGTATGAGCATTGGGATGGCTTTATTGGTATCCCAAGTTTTTTATTACGTGGCAAGCTCCTCACCTCTTTTCTGCATTAATCTCAGTGCAGGTGTTCTAGAAAATAGCCTGAAGGGAGATTAATATTCTTGACCATGTCCAGATTAATGCAAAACCTTTTTATCTTCATGTCCAACAAGTATTTTCTACGTCAATGGGTGCAAAGAGCGAGGTGGTGGCCGTAGACATAGAATTTATCCCTCACCTTAGGAGTTGGGCTTCTTGAACTTATTTATCAGCACTTTGATCAAAGCTTGGCTTAATGCTTCTTCTATCACGTAGGTTTGGATGCATGAATGACTCCCTCTTTAAAAAAAAAAAAAAAAGAAAAGAAAATATTAAAAAAAATAAAGAAAAGGTTAAAAAAAGCCCCCTCTGCTTTTAGCCTGAGCAGCCTTTGTTGTGTAAATGAGTAAATTAATTCAATTTCTCGTCTTTCCTCCCCATCTTTCCAGGTCGAATCAAGTATTCGGAGCGAGTGTATGATGCGTGTATGGATACATTTGACTGTCTTCCTCTTGCTGCCCTCTTAAACCAGCAGTTTCTGTGTGTTCACGGAGGACTGTCCCCAGAAATCACGTGTCTAGATGACATTAGGAAAGTAAGTAATCTCCGCTATCCTTTCACGTGGCTTATAATTAATTGCGTGGTTAATTGCCGGCTTGATTTAGGCTTAGATTTCCAGTTTGAGGCTCACACCACGGTCCTCACCCTCCTCATTTTGGGTGTGTTTTTCAGTTAGACAGGTTTAAGGAGCCTCCAGCCTTCGGTCCGATGTGTGACCTGCTCTGGTCCGATCCCTCCGAGGATTACGGCAATGAGAAGACGCTGGAGCATTTCGCCCACAACACTGTTCGAGGCTGCTCCTATTTCTACAGGTATGTGGGGTTTTAGGGGGCTCTGATGGACTTAAAGCTTTTTGTCTCCTCTTTCACTGAAGTCTTTCGGGAGGTAAATTGCTATTCAGATCACTCTGTGAGACTTTACAGTGCACCTGGCTCTGAAATAGTCTTCAGTTGGCTCTAATGCACAACAATCTTGTTTGTTTTTATTTCTTGTGTAATATTGAGCTCTCTTTGGATACGTTGCTCTCTGAAATTGTGGTATCAGAGAGCAGAGACGCCTCTTTTAGCTGGCAGAGTGCCTTTTGAATGGTTTTCAGGCACTGGGCAGTACTGGGAGCTCTAGGAAATAATCTTTTCCTGTCTAAAAGAGGAGCATTTGTGCTGACAGACCACTTGTAGCTCAACTGATAGGGAGGATTTGGCACCAGGGGTCTGTTTAACAGAATGCTTTGCAATTAATTTTGGAATGATGTAATACATACTGGCCTTGTTTGGGGAAACCAAAACCTTGGGTGCTCTGTGTTGCCCTGTGCTCCGTGCTAACGAATACTTGCTTTTTTTTTCTTTTCCAGTTATCCTGCAGTTTGTGAATTTTTGCAGAACAATAGTTTGTTATCTGTAATCCGAGCTCACGAAGCCCAGGACGCTGGGTAAGTGCTGCAGCCTGGGAGCCCAGCAGCCTCCCTGTGCCTTCACGTTATCCTCAGCGAGCCCAAGTTTAACACTTGACCTGTTTTTAAGGTACCGAATGTACAGGAAGAGCCAGACAACAGGCTTTCCGTCGTTAATCACAATCTTCTCTGCACCAAATTACCTAGATGTCTATAACAACAAGGGTAAGGCTGGCTCTTTGGGTGTCACTGCTGTCCTCAGGCACTGAGGAAATCCCTCTCCATCTTCCTTTCTTTGCCCACTCCTCCCTCTCCTCTAGTTCCCTTCTTATGCCTGAAATGAAAAAGAGCTTTCTGTGTTAAACTGACGGCTGCTGGGGAGCTGGAAGTGGCTGGGTGACTCCAAGACTTAATGTATTACTGTGGCAATTAGCTGTCAAGTTAGAAAGCTTGGAATAATGCTTTCATTTCCAGCCACATGACATTTGATGGATGCTGCTGTAAAAGAGAAACTGCCAGTATAGGCAAGCTTTTAAATTCACCGTGCCCCAAAAACTGTAAAACCTTCCCTAAACACTAAAAACTTTACTCAGCCGTGGGGATTTCCATCCCCCCCCTTGCTTGACCCCATGTTCCTCAATTTGATTTGCATAAATTTGAACAGCTTTAAATTGACCTTCGCTATTACGATGAATAATTCTTTACTAAAACATAATGGATAAACTGAAATATATTGCTCAAACCTTCTCGTTTTGGAGAGCTGGTTGTTGGATTCTGCGTGAGCCCAACCTCTCGTTGATGAAAAAGTTTTAATTAGCGCAGGTAGAATTTCCAGGAGCTGACGGAGCCTCCGGACATGTGTCGCCTTCCCTTTTCTCTTCCAGCTGCTGTACTGAAATACGAAAACAACGTCATGAACATCAGGCAGTTCAACTGTTCCCCTCATCCCTACTGGCTTCCGAACTTCATGGATGTCTTCACATGGTCCTTGCCTTTTGTAGGGGAAAAGGGTAAGAGATATTTGGATTTCATTGTACACTGAGTGTTAGAAACCTTTCCCATGGGCTATTAAATGTGTTGGGAGAGTGTTGTAACTCGTTAATACCAGACAGCACTGGAAAGCTGTCCAGGTTCAAGGAGATCTGCGTATTACTGGGTAAAATTATTGTGAAAATAATTGTCGATACCTGTTTTAGAGAGCTTTTACTAATAAAAACCATCCCTTCTCGCTATTTCTTCATGGCTGGGGGAGCTGATCTCGGGTGGTGTAGCCCCACCTTGGAATTTGGAACCGTTTCTCTTGCTCTGGGTTGGCAACAGCGAAATTAAAATCTTCCTGTTGGCTTGTGGCCCACCAAAAAGGAAGCATTCACTTCAATTTAAAGGCTTAGTTCATCCCGAAGGAGGCGAGGCAGCTCTAAAATATGACGAAGATTTTTGCCTCAAATTCTCAGCAAAAGGATTTTTACCTCATTAAATTCCACCCGGTGTTGTACGTTTGTGGTACGACTTCAAGGTCTGAAGTGCCCTTGACTTTGAGGAACCAAAGGTTGAATTTTCCTCCCCCCCCAACCCCCAGATTTGACATTTTTGGAGGCAGGTGGCCTCTTGTGTGGGTCGGGGTGGGGAGGTGGGACCCTCGGCGAACCCAGGCTGTTGTGTGGGGAATATTGGCACCCCATCTTCCCTATGTCTGGTTCAGCTCTGATGTGCTTGGACTGCGTCCACCTCCTTGGCAGAAGGTGTAAAACACGTCGTCTGCTCCGGGTACCAGCAGTTTTGCAGCTAAAAAACCTCTTTGGGTTTCCACTTCCAGAGGATAAATGACCTTGAAATCCCTTGGTTTGTCCAGCTCGTCCTCCAAATACCTCCGTCTGCCAAACATGCCCCCTCTAATCTTCCTGTCTGTGCTTCTTACAGTCACAGAAATGCTCGTTAACATCCTCAACATATGCTCCGATGATGAGTTGATTTCAGATGGTGATGAGACATTGGAAGGTAAAAAAAAAAATGCTCTTACGACCGAGCTGGTAACGGTGGTGGGGGGGTGGGTGAAGGTGGGGAAGATGTAGCTCAAGAGCGATCAGCACTCGGTTTATAACCAGGGTCTTTATATAAAAAGACCTAACCAGGGTCTCCAGTTCCTTTTTGGCCAATCCTTGTGCATTTCTGGGTAGAAAACATTTATTTCTTTTCTTTTGCTATTCAGTCACAGAGAAATTAAATTACATTCACTGCGACAGACGCTTCTTGCCAGCTCCTCTGGAGAATGGTTTCCTGCTCCTAAGTGGTTATTTTTTTTCCCCCAATTCAACATTTTCTACACCCAAAATATCTACCCCATTTTCTCATCTGTTGCAGTGAACTCTAAAGCGGCTTCTCATATCACCCCCCAAAAAAAAAACCCAAGCAGAATGCAGTTTTTGGCCCCGATTTTTAAGCTATGCATGAAAGGGACAAAACAGTTGCTGAGCTGATCTGCAGGTTTTATATCGGGGGAGAGTGGGGGCTCATTTCCGAGCGAGGAGGTGGCCGAGAGGAAGACATGGGGCTGTGAACACGCACGGGGGGAGCCCGGGGAGCTGCCTGCCCCCATCCCTGTGGGGTGGAGGATGCTCGGACCCCAAAGAAGCAGAACTCGTGGTACAACGAGGTGCCGCTGCTTCCGTCCAAGGTTGAGACTTTAACCCGCTTCTCCCATTGCATTTCGTTTTTTGGTTTTTGGTTTTGGTTTGTTTGGTTTTTTTTTTTCTTTCTCCCTCCCATGAAAATTAAATTTGTTTCTTCTATCTCTGTCTTCATCTACTTGTTTCTTGGTGTCTCCTCTCCCTGAAGATCACTACATTTCAAGCTATCAGAAAGGTACCCAGCTAGACTTTGCTACCAGCTTAATTTTCACTGCCTGTGCCACCAGATTCCTGGGAGTGGATTTGAATAGCTGACTAGTCGGGCAGTCTCTTCATCCCCCTTTCAGTTTTAACATAAGCGCCGTGTGTTTTTTAACCCTTCTGCCGTTCCTCCAGGAACCTCGAGAAACGGGGTCACGTTTCTATCTGACTTCTGAATGCAGCCACTTAGTGCATGGCTGAGCCATGGGTGCATGTGAGACCCTCCGGTTTGGCTTTGTCCTGTCCTAATGTGTCAGTTGGGCCATGTGAGGAATCTCAGCTGAGAGGAGATGTATTTGTTACCTCTTTAACTTGGATTTTTAATTTCTTTTTCGTTGGTTTGGTTTCAGTTTACCCTCCATGCTTTTTTCTCTCCTGTTCGGTCTGTAGAGCGGAAGGGGGGAGTTTCACATATCTCACTCTTGTGTTTGCCGGGATTTGGGACCGGGGGTGGCAGGGGGGGCAGAAAAAGCAGAATTGCAAGGCTCCGGCCAGCCCTTCACTGTGCCCGTTGGATGCCAAAGCTGATGCTTGCGTGACACTCCTCCCCGCGGCGAGCACAGCCGTCTCCATCACCACTCAGATCCGTCAGTGTTCTTGCCTTGCAAAACTGTGTCTACGTGGCTGAGTCATTTGTGTTACATCCTGTGTAGTGTGATCCAAAAACCCGGCGAGCTTCGAACAAAAGACCTACCCGATTCCGTTTTTCCTTTGGTGGTTTCTACTCTCTTTAGCCCTTTATTTTATTTTATTTCTTTAAGTCCCGTGTGTCATCTCGTTGGTGTTGCCCTTCTCACTGCCATCCTCTCAGCACTGTTCTCTCGAGAGCGTAGCTGTGAATCTGTAAAACCATGATTTCTTTTTCCTGGAGTCAGGCAGGTGCTTCATATTGACATTACCTCCGCCTGGAAAGCGGGAAGCCTTAAACATGCTGGCCTTTGGTTTGTTTTTTTTTCTCTCCCAAAGGTGGGACAACAGTCCGTAAAGAGATCATCAGGAATAAGATTAGAGCCATTGGGAAGATGGCACGTGTCTTCTCGGTTCTTCGGTAAGGAATAGCTTTGATTTGGGGTCTGATTTTTTTTTTATTTGGGGTCTGATTTTTTTTTTATTTGGGGTCTGATTTTTTTTTATTTGGGGTCTGATTTTTTTTTATTTGGGGTCTGATTTTTATTTGGGGTCTGGGTCAAAGGGGGACATTGGTCAGAGTGTGCCAGGCAGGCAGAGCCCTGCTGGGGAACAATTTTAGGAGATTCTGGGCTTCGGAGCAGATGGCAAAGGCTCCAGGCAGTGGTTTCGGTGTTCCTGGCCCTCTGACTCTTTCAGAAAGCTCTCTCAAGCCACCGGCACCTCCGCCAGCAGAAATACTGCTGATTTGGTGTCTTTAGCCCTTTTGGGATGCCTTTGCCGTGCCGTAGCTCTGATGTGTCGTGGCTGAGTAAGCAGAGGTCCTGTATTTATGAGGCAGGTTGTGCTCGGTGCCCACGCGCTGCCTGCGGTCAGCACAGGGCAAATTCCTCTTTTTGTGTCATTCCTCACTTGCGTGGATGGGGGTCAGGGCAATCCCCAGCACAAATCCAGGCTGGGTGGAGAAAATGGCTGGAGAGCAGCCCCGAGGAGAAGGACCTGGGGGTGTTGGTGGATGAGAAGCTCCACACGCCCCAGAAATGTGGGGTCACAGCCCAGAAAGCCCCCCCAGCACCCCGGGCTGCATCCCCAGCAGCGTGGCGAGCAGGGTCAGGGGGGGAATCTGCTCCACCCTGGGGAGACCCTCCCCACCCAGTGCTGCCTCCAGCTCTGAGGCCACCAACATCAGAAGGACACAGAGCTGTTGGAGCGGGGCTGGAGGGGGTCACGGAGATGCTGGGAGGGCTGGAGCCCCTCTGCTGGGAGGAGGCGCTGAGAGAGTTGGGGGGTTCAGCCTGGAGAAGAGAAGGCTCCGGGGAGACCTCAGAGCCCCTTCCAGTCCCCCAGGAGAGCTGGGGAGGGACTCTTGATGAGGGAGGGGAGCCCTAGGAGGAGGGGGAAGAGTTTGACCCTGAAAGAGGGGAGATTGAGGTGAGATGTGGGGAAGAACTTGTTTGGTGGGAGGGTGGTGAGAGCCTGGCCCAGGTTGCCCCGAGAAGCTGTGGCTGCCCCATCCCTGGAGGGGTTGAAGGGCAGGTTGGAGGGGACTTGGATCAACCTGGTCTGGTGGGAGGTGTCCCTGCCCATGGAAAGGGTTTGGAACGAGATGGTCTTTAAGGTCGCTTCCAACCCAAACTATTCTGTGACCGTGACCTAACTGAGCAGTGTGTTGCTCTCTTGGTAACTGCTTGTGTTGCCTCTATTCACAGGGAGGAGAGCGAGAGCGTCCTGACTCTCAAAGGCCTGACTCCCACAGGTACACTGCCCCTGGGAGTGCTCTCAGGGGGGAGGCAGACCCTACAGACTGGTGAGTACGAGCAATCCTCCCCCCCACAACACTGCACCCCCTCCGCACTTCTGTACCTGCCCCTCAGCTGCCCCTTGAACCTTTCGATGGGGTCCCCTAGGCATATTTCAGGGTGCCAGGGGATGACAGAGATGATGGTTCAACCCCCCGGGGAGGAAGGATTCATAAATAGGAAGAAGCAGAAATGTAGGTGGGAATGTGGAGAGCCTTCCAAGATGTCCCCACATTCCCTGGAGGAGGGGAAGGAGAGGGAAAAAAAAAAAATACAACAAACAGCACCCCGCCGAAAGCATGTGTATTGCTATATTGTGTGTTTCTGCAACAGTTTTTATCATTTATTTCCCTTCTAACGCTGCATGATAAGCATCCTTCGCTTCACCTCTCTGCTGCTGTTGTGTGATAACGTATATATGAATGTAACAGTGCTTGTTTGTTCCTCGTCAAACAAAACCCCTCAGATTTTTGACCCTACGAAATTGTGAATCCCTAAAGAAGCTTAGATTTAGTTGAAGGAAGGAGTTTCTTCCAGGCCTGTATGTTTCATATTAAGGCTTCTCTTGGGCCCCCTGGTTTTGATCTGGTTTTTGGAGGTTTCTTTTTCTGTTGCTTGCTGGCAAATACTTTGCTCCCTCCCTCCAGCAGCCAAATTCTCTCTCTTTGTGTGCCGAGAGCAGGACCCAGCTCGCCATCGGCGTGTTTTAAACTCGCAGGGCAGCGAGATTGGCCCATGGTCAGGGAATGAGTTATCACAGTAACATGTGTCCCCAGAGGGAATCCTATAATCTAGTGTTTTAATCCTTTCCTGCCGCCAGCCTTTGAATGCTGGCATCTCCCCAGCCCTGCTTTTTCCCCTTCCTATCGGCGCTGGGTAATTTCCTGCGGGCTCAGAAAAGGGCTCCTTCTGGGATTGCCTTGCCTTGATTTAATAATTCACGAGTGAGAAACGCGTAAATATTGCTGCCCGCTCCTGGGGGTGGAGGGGATGCTGTATTGCTCCAAATCCAAACTCATGGATTTCTCTTCCTGCAGAGGAGCATGAAGGGTTTTTTTTTTCTTTTTTGTTTTTTTTCTTTTTTTATAACAACCATAATGGTTTCTCTCGCCCCAGTTCTGTGGCAGGCATGGGAACAGAGCCTGAGTGGGAAGGCGGCTGGTACAGCTCGGCTCCAGCACCCAGCTCTCTCTCTGCTGAAGATTTGCCCCTATAACAGGGAGTGGGTGCTCCCCTGCACCTTCCCCTCTCGGGGGGGGGGAACCTCTAAGGGGCTCCCAGGTAGCCCCCCCCAGGAAGGATGCTGAGATTTCTGCAGCCCCCTGAGATGTTACAGCTCAGCTCCAGCACCCAGCTCTCTCCGTGCCACAGATTTGCCCCTAAAACAGGGAGGGGAGTGATTCCCTGCACCTTCCCCCTTGGGGGGGAACCCCTAAGGGGCTCCCAAGCAGCCCCCCAGGAAGGATGCTGAGATTTCTGCAGCCCCCTGAGACAGGACAAACAAGCTGGACCTTTGCTGCTGCCTTACCCAACCCTGCCTGCTGCCCCTATGGCTGCAGGTTTCCCACCCCTCACTGCCCCCAGCACCCCCCCGCCGTGCTTCCCAGGCTTTTCCTGCCCTTTTCTTGCTCCTTTTCCCCCCTTCTGCCTCCTCCTCTCCCCTCTTTCCCGTTTTCCCACCTCCCTTGGCGCCGTCTGCTTGCAGCAGCCTCCTGCCCGTCTGCTCACTGGGGAGAGGAAGGGGCTGGCCCCCTTTTTTGGGGTGTCTCTGCACCCCGAAAGAGGAGAGATGGGGCTGTAGGTAGCGGAGACGGGGGGGGGTCCTTCCCTCCCTGAGCCTCCTGCCAACCTTTTACAGCAAAATCAGCTGAGTAAAATCACCGAATCTGGAGAAAAGATGTTCAGCCACACTCCGTTCTTCCTCTGTGGCCTCTCAAGGACCACGTGGCCTTTGTATTGTGTCCAAAGTGAAAAAAAAATGTAGCGTTTTGAGGCTAAAAAGCGGGGGATCTGCTCGAGGGAAGGGCCTCCTCCCAGATGTCGAGGCAGGGACGACCAAAACTCGGGCAGCTGCTGCAGCAGATTGAGGAAAGGGGACGTTGCTCAGCTTTATGGTGCCTTGTTGCTTGGTAACACTTTTAGGAGGTGGAGCTGAAGCCAAACTGGATTTGAAGCATCAGCTTGTATATTATTTTATTATTTTTTTTGTTAGAATTCAAGGCATCGGGAGCGGAGCAGCCTGGTCTCTGCTGCTGCCTGCCCTCCCCCGGAGAACAAACTGCCCCTCGCTTCCCCACCCCTCCAAAAAGTCATCGCGTCCCCGGGGGTCACTTCCCTTACGTGGCTTTGGTGGTTGGGGCTTTGCTCTGGGGTGAATTCCACATAATTTACCTTCCCGAGGTGCCCAGGGCATCCTAGAGTCACCAAACTGGGATCTGGGGGGGGCTGTAAATGCAGATGGGGCCCCATGGCTTTCTCCAAGACCTTCTCTGTCCTTGCTGTGGAACGTCGGCGTGTCCGAGCCCTGCGGTGCATGCAGCAGAAAGCCCTTTTCTCCCCTTCTCTCTTTCTGTCCATCGGATTTCTCTCTCTGAAAGGAGACTCCCCCGTGTCGACGCTCAGCAGCCGCTAAACCCGAGGGGAATCCCCTTTTTCAACCAACCTTCCTCTCCAACTCCTGTCACCCTTTGTTGTTTTTTTTTTTTCCCCCCACCACCCCTCTTTGATTTACGGTTGTCTCCCCCCTGGGGCTGGGAGGCTGTTGGGGCTCTTTCGCAGCGATGATGTGAGATCACTCACTGTCACTCTTTGTTTTTTTTTTTTTGTTTTGTTTTGTTGTTTGTTTTTTTTTTTTTTTTTTTTTTTTTTTTTTTTTTTTTTTTTTTTTTTTTTTTTTTTTTTTTTTTTTTTTTTTTTTTTTTTTTTTTTCCTGTCTTCATTTTTTTTTTTTTGCATGCCACTGTTCTTCTGTATTGCAGCCACAGTAGAAGCGGTAGAGGCACGGGAAGGTATGGCTAGAATCCGGCGAGAGACTCAAATCATCTCTCCGTGTGTGTTTGCGTGCGCTAATTTTAAAGAGCTTTCTCAGCCTCATGGAAGCTTTTTACTCTTGCATCACCAGAAGTGGGGGAGGACGGGCCCCTGCTGGGAAGCCAAAAAATACACAGCGGGCCGGTTCCCGTCTTATTTTAGCCTTAACGAGGCTATTTCTTAGTGCCATCAGTTTGTTCCCGCTCTCCGGAGCGGTTTGTGCTCTGGTGTCTCAAGACCTTGGGGTGTTGGGGTCCTGCGGTTTGATCTCGGATGCTTCAGGGCTGAGTTTATCCCCCGGGGAACTGGATGCGGTGAAGGCTGCCAGTGCTCTCGGTCAAAATCATCTAGAAAATAGCAGATTTCGCCTCTCTGATGTCATCCTCGCCTTCCCCACGGATGGGCCAAGATGGTCCCGGTGTGGAAAAGCTGTTTTTTCACCCCGTAGTTGGTGTAGAAATGAAAGATTTCACAAGGTTATTGTCCCAGGGAGGTTTTCTCCTCGATGGTTCCATTCAACAACCGATGAATGGGGCTGTGTAGAGAACTCTGATTTATCAAGGGAAGTTCGTTTGTAAACGAGCCAAGTCCTCATAAAAAAAAGCTTTGGCACAAAAGCCTGTTTTTTTATTCTTAAATTATTTGTAAGACAAAGAAGTTAAACATTCGGTCCGTATCATCACCTCCAGGGTGATGTGCCTGGTAGTGATGAAACCGAGATGTTCCTGCCCTTGGTGGGATTTCCTCACTCCCGGGACTGTCCCGTGTCCCTCCTGGTCATGCAAGAAGTGTTGGCGTTTGTGATCTGAAGAATAGCCCTTTTCCTTTTCCTGGTGTTGCCGTGTGTGGTTTGTGTTGGAGTTAAACCCTTGTGGTGGTGTCTTTGTGTTGTTTTGGTTTTCCTTTTTTTTATTTTTGTTTTGTTTAAAAAAAAAAAAAAAGTATGGTGTTTTTTCAGCTTTGAAAGTTTCCTGAGATTTCACTGTTTGGGGACATTGAGCACTTGTCTGGTCTTCAAGTTCCTGCTGCTAAACTCTATTAAAATAAAGAGAAACCACGAGGGAACAGAGCAAGTTGCTGCTCTGGATCTTAGAATTTGCTGCCGTGACTTAGCACAGCTCAAAAATAGAGGTGATTCCCCCCCCCCCAACTCTGCTCTGCCCTGGGGAGGCCCCAGCTGGAGCACTGGGACCAGTTCTGGGCTCCCCAGTTCCA
>QJSC01008249.1:0-15675 GCA_003697955.1 Calidris pygmaea
CCCATATCTCTTTCAAAAACATGCTTGTACAGCTCACGGATACCCATTTTAAAGTTTTTTCAAGGTTTGAGGATTTATGGCTACTTTATGCTTCCGCAATAATTCCTCCATTAATCTGAGGACTGATTCCTCCTCACTAGAGATGTTGTTCCCATCTCCATCCCCCACGGCTCACCTCACTCACCCCGAGGTGATTGTGCCGGCTTCTGCTTCCTTTCAGCAGCTCTTCAGTTCCGTGGGGCTTGCCACCATCCAGTCCATCTATCCCAAGTGCTCTCTCACTTAAATGGAAACTCCCTCCCCTTGTTGATTGGTGCTGTCCTTCCTGAACAGCATTTATTTGTCCATCCATCCACACATCAATCCCAGCACTCCAGTCATGTAAGCTATCCCACCATGTGTCTTATCCCATGAGATCATAGCTCTGCAACTGCCCATAGGTTATTAATTCTTCCTATGTTTTTCCCCAGGCTGCATGCATTAGTGTCCAGGCACTTCAGAGAGGTGTCCAGCAATGCTGATTTCCTGGAAAAGATATGAGAGATTTCACCGCAAATCTGTCCCATAAGCAGTTCCTCGTTTATGCGCATACACTTGGGGTGATATCACTTTAGCCCTGCTTTGTTGATTATTGTACTTCTTTTGTTTATTTATATACAAACTTTTGCTTGCCTACACCACCAATCACTTCCTCACTCCAAAAATCCTGTTTAAAGCTCTTCTCCACTTGTTTGCCAGTTTGTTAGCAAAGATCCCCACTTCATCAGGGGATAATTTTATCTCATCTCTTCCAAGAAGTAGCTGACCCTCAGAGAGCTTCTCATAGTCATAGAAATTAAACTATTATTGTTTTTACCAGCTGCACAAACAATTATTGACCCACGGGAACTGTCCAATGTGCAAACCTCCTCACCAGCAAGATCAAGAACACCACCACCTAGGTTTGGCTGTATCATTGATACTTACATTGAAGAGCAGTAAGAAGTAATAGGCCAAGGGCCTGAAAAGCTTCAGCAGCTTCTCAATGATGAACCTTTTAATCAAAGACAGTGGACAGAGTTCATTAGGAGCTTCTAGCAACCTCTAGCAGCTTGCTGGGAGTCATGGAAATCTGTGGCTGCCCTTACCTGGCAGGAAAAGGCACCTTCAGCTTCCTTGGAGGATTCCTAACAGTCCACAAATGATCCTAGACAAAGTCCTGAGAAAACATTTTCAGGACACTGTTGGACAAAGCCCTGAGGAACTTGGTGGTAATACAGTGTTCATCCTGATGTGAACAGTAGGTTGGACTGGGGACTTCCTCTCCTTTCTGACCTGAATGGTAGTGATTCTGCCACCTCTAGTGCCTACTGCAATTCTCGGAGTCATGAATTCCTCTTCTGCAGGTAGGTTATCACCAAGCATGACATTCCTGAAAGCAATCTTCTTAGTGGTGTGATGTTGCCTCTTGAGCTTGAAACATTTTAAGCGCAAAGTTTATTTCTGAAAGACTGCTTGTTCAGATTATTCCCTCCTCATAGCCTACAATATGTGCATTACATCATGATGACAACTGAGAGTGACACTTGCAGAACACCATAGCAGGAGGGTGATGATTTTCTAACAACTCTGGAGTCTTTTGCAGATCCAAGAGAATAAAGCAGGTTTGGAAGAGCCTTAAACATCTCAGACATGAATTTGTGAGGTTAACTTTCTCACTATGGGAGACTGAAAGGATGAGGAGAATGAGGAGAAAAGAAGGCTTTGGGGAGCCCATATAGCAGCCTTCCTACACCTACCAGGAGGTAACTGTGAAGAGTTAAGCTCTTCACTGCTGTACCTGATTCGGGGATGAAGGCCAATGCGCAGTGAGAAGATTTCCCAGAGTTGGTGCCATCTCTGTGTCCGGAGGCTTTCAAACCCAAAATGGATAAAATTGCCATGAAAACTGCTGTGACCTGATAGCTGACCCTACTGTGAGCAGGAGGTTGGACTACAGACCTCCTGCAATCACTTCCAGCCCAAACAATTCTATGTTTCCATCCACTACAGATCTTCCCTTGATGCTGGTATGCAAACCACCAAGAATCTCCCTGACTCTGGAAATAAGTCAGGCATAAATATGCTCAAATCAAGTGCAGCTTTCTTTTCCCACTCCAGTCAGTCTTTCTCCAGTGAAGGGCTGCTTGGCAGGTACCACAGAAACTCTTTGATCAATCCTTGATTTCACCTTGTATTTTCTTTTTCCATGTTTGCCCCTCCCAAGTTCTTTCCTTTGATCATCCTCATGCCCTCCCATACAATCAACACACCTCTGCTTATCCTTTCCTTGTTGAGGGTAAATGGATTTTCTTGTATTGTACTTTCATTTGGTGTTTCTGAGGTGGTCACCATGGTAATAACTACTGCATTGGTGAGCAATTTCATTTAACTAACATCTCCATCTTCACCTACACATTAACAGCTGACACAAGGGAGCTTCAGTCCAAGCAGACTCTGACAACTATCAATAGAAATCTCTAGACATTTTCCGAGGAGAAAGGGTCTTCCGATGTTCTGCACCGGGGGCAGAACTACTCGGTACATCAAGACAGGCTCGGATCTGCCTGGATGGGGAGAAACTTCAAAGGACCATGCCTCAATGGGCATTACAAGGGACGCCATAGAGTCCGTGGTGTTAAATGTGTATATGGCCATGTGCCTATTGGGCTGCACTGGGAGGAGTGTGGCCACCCAGACAAAGGGAGTTATTATTTCTTTGACTCAGCACTGGTGTGGCCACATCTGGAATAGTGTGTCCTGGTCTGGGGATCCCGATTCACAAGGAGTGGAGAGGAACTGGAGAGGGTCCAGAGGAGATCTGCCAAGATGGGGTTGGGAGCCATGTATGGAAAGGCTGAGAGACCTGGGCTTCTTAGGTCTGTTGAAGCAGAGGCTCAGGGTAGCGTACTAGTAGGTTGAGGAAGCTTGAAAGTTGCTTACAGAGATGACTGCGTGTTTTTCTGGCAGTGGGAAAGAGTATGAGTGAGGAAAACCACTAGAAACTGCAGCTTTGGAGGTCCAGTCTGAAAAAGAGGAGGAAGAAATGTTATTCAAAAGGTAGTGCTGTGCTGCTACAGGTCATTGAGAGGGAATCTGTGATCTAGCTTTGTATTTCAAGGAACATCCGGTGAGGATGGAGAGATATCAGTGAAATAAGGACGTGCTGGGGTGAGAACAATGTGGGGAAGTGAGTGGGATGCCTGCAGGGAAACAGACACAGGTGTGAGACAGTGTAGGAAAGCCTGCAGTGGAGATGGCTGAGGGTGCTGGCAAGGCTAGGAGGCTCCAACATGGGGGTCTTTGTCTCCTTGCCTATGGCTGATGTCTCTGCCACCAAGGCCTAGGATGAAACACATTGCCCTCATCGCATTGTAGCCTCATTTTCTCTTTGAATCCTGCAGGGAGGCCAGAAGGTGTGATACCTTTGACCTTGACATCACAAAGCCCATATCTTACTGCCCCAGGAAGAGCCCTGAGCCATGCATGAGGGAGAGGATGTCCTTTCTCCAAGCAGAGTGATGGTCAGGGCTTAGTGTTTGGCTTGATAAATACATCAAGGCTTTACTCAGCATCAGAGCCACCTGCACAGTGCCTGTTCCGGCCTCTCATCACTGCCTCCAATCTTCTGCACTAATGAGTCCATAAAGAGGCTTTGTCAGTAATGGCCCTCTGTGGGGCCAATTAATACTCTAAGAAACTTTAGCATTTCCTTCTTTTGTCTTCTCAAGAATTTTGTTTAATCTCCTCTTAGCATCTGAAATTCAGGGCCAAATACACCGTGTGGCTCATTACAATCCTGTAATTCAAGTCTTCAAGACACATACAGCTAATTGGAGAGGTTTCAGGAGAGTAATGAATTATGAAGATTTCAATGACCATTTAATAAGATGATTTTTTTTTTAAGATATATTTATAATTTTTCACTTTACAGAAGAAGTGACAGCAGCTGATATTGATCCAGAGGGTCTCTTATGGAGGTCTGGGTGGACAGGAAAAGCAGTATCCTTGAGGAGAGACACTATATCAACAAACTTCCTTTTTGTCTTTCCAACCCCACTGTTTCTGTCACCTGCCCTCTGGGACTTACAGCACTTTTCCTTACATCAGATTTCTCCACTGAAGTGCGTAGCTTCAGTGTGTTGTTACAGCTCCTTTGCACCAATTCCCACCTGCTTTTCTCAGAGAACTGCCTGCACTCTGGCACAGAAGATTTCTTTTCTTTGTCAACAAATGAAAGTTGCACACAATGCAATTTAATGAACAGTAAAATACTCCTTAACTGTATGCTAAGTTCAAGCTGCATATAATGATGTCCATCTTCCACAAGGGATAGCCATACAAGAACTTTTTCAGGCAGAGAGATAGGAAAGGCTGGCTATAAACACAATCCAGTAAATTTAAGAGTAAATTAGGCTTCTGAGAGATAGGGCAAGCTTCTATCTCCCTGAAGCTCAAAGCAACAACTAGTTGGGAGCTGTCTAAATGAACAAAAAGGAAGGGGAAGAGGAAGTCTAGAGAGCAATTGGAAGGGCACATGTCCAGATAGCCTGCTGAAAAGATGCCGTCTTAAATATGATCCTTTAATCAGGACAGGTGGGAATGCCTGAAAGATGAAGTAGATTAAATATGCAGCATAACAGCAGAGCACTAGTAGTGCAAGTATAGGAAGAGATCAATATTTCTTCTTCTATGATTAATACACTTTCTGGAAATTCCCATTCTGGCATGGTGAAAAAACATCACCATTTATATAAAAGTACTCAATTGTTTCAGCTGATGAAAATGTATCAATATTTTAAATGTTGAAAAAGGTTGTTCACCTTTCTAAGCAGACCTCAGTTGTCTCACTAGTGGTGCTTTTTTGGGCCCCAGTGTACGTTAGGTGTTTTCCTGGGACTGGTAATTATCACAGAGGACCTGTGGGAGAGCAGAATCCCTCAGGAACTACAGATTGACCCTCAGCAGAGGGTCCCAGGGCATCATTGTTGGCACCATATATCTGAGTTCCTGTAACTGAAGACATTTGTGTCCCACATCCAAACCCAGTTCTGAACATCTTTCTTTTTCAAAGAAAGAAAAAGGACACACACTCCCCACAAAGACCACTATATTAAAACAACAGAAAACAAAACCAAAAATAATTTTAAAAGCTTTTATTTAGATCCTAGTCTTCAATTCTTTGTCTCATTTTTATTGACATTAATTACTATATGTCAGACCAACAGCATTAAGACTATTCTGTGTGTTACGCAGAGCCCCATGTCCCCAAAACAGGCCCTGCCTAAGACTGTTGACGACACTCCTCAGTCTTTGCAGAGAGCATGTCACACTGAGGTGTTGACCTCTCTTCACTGGTTTAGATGTTGCTTTAGAGAGTCAGATACAACATAGAAAGATTCATGTTCCATAAACATCTGCTCTGTTCACATCAGAAATAGGGCCTGTGGGTCATAAGATAGCTCAGGTTGGAAAGGACCTCAACAGGTTTGTAATCCAACCTGCCAGGAACAGGGTCAGACCAGGTTCTTCAAGAATTGATCCAGATGGATTTTGAAAACCTCCAAGGATAGTGAGTGCACAGCCTCTCTTGGTGACCTGTACCAATGCTTGGCTGAGCTCATGAGGAAAAAGTCTTCCTGTGTCTATTGTTAAATTCATTTTCACCTTCCAGCCATTGACTTTTATCTTCCCAACATGCACCATGGTGAAAGGCCTGGCTCTTCATAACCTCGTCAAAGGTATTGGCAGGCTGCAATGAGGTATCCCTCAGTATTCCCTGCTCCAGACTGAACAAGCTCAGCTCCCTCAAACTGTCCTCACAGAACAAGTGCTCCAGCCCTCTACCATCTTGGGCTCTTCACTAAACCCACTCCAACTTGCTGACATCTTTCCCATATTTGGGATCTGAAATCTGGATGCAGTAACTTGGATAATCCCCTCTCTCAGGCTGTTCCCCGGTCATACACCCCAGGATGCTGCTGGCCTCCCTTGCTGCCAGGCATGAAACTGCCTCCTGTCCAGCTTGCTGCCCAACAAGACCTTTCCAGAGGATGCTCCCAGTCTGTGACATTTCCAGGCTTAGTCCCCTAGAATCATAGAATCGTCTAGGTTGGAAGGGACATTAAAGATCATCTAGTCCAACCATCAACCTAACTCTGACAAAAAAATAAATAAGAAATAAGCAATAAAAAAATCACTAAACCAAATTCCTGAGGACCATGTCAACCCGTCTTTTGAACACCTCCAGGGATGGTGCCTCAACCACTTCCCTGGGCAGCCTAGTCTAATGCTGGATAACCCTTTCGGTGAAGAAATGTTTCCTAATATTCAATCTAAACCTCCCCTGGCGCAACCTGAGGCCGTTTCCCCTTGTCTTATCTCCTGTGAGTTCGGAGACAAGACAGACCCCTGCTTCTCTACACCCCCTCTTCAGGTAGTTATAGAGCGCGATAAGGTCTCCCCCTCAGCCTCCTCTTCTTCAGACTGAACAACCCCAGCTCCCTCAACCTCTCCTCATAAGACTTACTCTCCAGACCCCTCACCAGCTTTGTTGCCCTTCTCTGGACCCACTCCAGCCCCTCAATGTCTTTTTTGTGGTAAGGGGCCCAAAACTGGACACAGTACTCGAGGTGAGGCCTCACCAGTGCCGAGTACAGGGGGACGATCACCTCTCAGGTCCTACTCACCACACTGTTCCTGATACAGGCCAGGATACCGTTGGCTTTCTTGGCCACCTGGGCACACTGCTGCCTCATATTCAGCCGACAGTCGACCAACACCCCTGGGTCCTTTTCTGCCAGGCAGCTCCAGCCATTCTTCCCCCAGCCTGTAGCACTGCAGGGGGTTGTTGTGATCTAAATGCAGGACCCGGCACTTGGCCTTATTGAAACTCATCCTGTTGGTCTCAGCCCATCGATCCAGCCTGTCCAGATCCCTCTGCAAAACCTCTCTACCCTCCAGCAGGTTGACACTGCCACCCAGCTTGGTGTTGTCTGTGAACTTACTGAGGTTGCACTCAATCCCCTCACCCAGATCATTGATAAAGATATTAAAGAGAACTGGTCCCATTACCGAGCCCTGTGGGACACCACTCGTGACCGGCCGCCAACTGGATTTGACTCCATTCACCACCACTCTCTGGGCCCGGCCTCCAGCCAGTTTTTAACCCAGTGCAGAGTATTCCCATCTAAGCCATGAGCAGCCAGTTTCTCCAGGAGGATCCTGTGGGAGACTGTATCAAAGGCCTTGCTAAAGTCAAGGTAAACAACATCCACAGCCTTTCCTTCATCCAGCAAGCGGGTCACTTTGTCACTTTGTCAAGCAGGACCTGCCCCTCGTGAACCTGTGCTGGCTGGGCCTGATCACCTGGGCATCCTTCATGCGCTGTATAATGGCACTCAGGATGATCTGTTCCATGACCTTCCCAGGCACCAAGGTCAGACGGATAGGCCTGTAGTTCCCTGGATCATCCTTCCGACCCTTCTTGTGGATGGGCGTCACATTTGCTAGACGCCAGTCAGCTGGGACCTCCCCAGTTTCCCAGGACCGCTGGCAAATGATGGAGAGTGGCTCCGCAAGCACTTCCGCCAGCTCCCTCATTACCTTCGGGTGGATCCCATCTGGGCCTATAGACTTGTTTGTGTCTAGGTGCTGGATCAGGTCCCTCACTGCTTCCCTTTGGATGACAGGGGCTTCATTCTGCTCCCTGCCCTTATCTGCTAGCTCAGGGGTCTGGGTACTCAGGGGACACCCTACTCCATTACTGAAGACTGAGGCAATAAAGGCATTCGGTACCTCAGCCTTCTCCTCATCTTTTGTCACTACGTTACCTACCGTATCCCATAGTGGATGGAGGCTGTCCCGAGTCAGTTTGTGCACTGTGTGGGCAGAAACTAGTGATTGTATTTGTTGGATTCCATGAGGTTCCTGCCAATATATAGTGTCTTCTTCCTTGAACCCTTTCACTGAGCACAGAGGCTTGGAGAGATTTTTTTGTAAGAGCTGAGGCAAAGCATGCATTGAAACCCTCAGCCCCATCTGTGTCTGCTGTTATTAAATCACCCTCCCTGTTCAGCAGTGGTCCAACATTTTCCCTGTTCAGCCTTGGCTCTAACAAGCGATCAAAGCTCTTCTTTTTGCTCTTCACTTGCAGATACAAACTCCAGGTGAGCTTTGCCTTTCCCAAAATCATATCTGCACAGTGAAGGCAATGCATATAAATTCCTTGTATATAACTGTCCATGTTGTAATCTTCTGGCAGTTGCTTTGTGGCCTCTGTCAGTGCTTTGTCCCTGCTATGCTGCCCTACTTATCATCCCACAGCCCTATTGTGCAGGCTTAGCATGGGACAGGCAGTGTTCAGGAGTGTGGAAAGGTCCCTCCATTATGATACTGACAACAGTCCTCAGTTCCCTATTTCCCCATAACCCTCCTACTTCTGCAACTTTCCCCAGTGATCAGGCCCTGCCCTGGCTGTGTTCCACATGAGTGTTTGAAGGCAATTGTGCTCCATGATCTGCTGTGGTCTGGGCCAAGAGAGAGGCTGGGCATGTCTGGACTTTCTCCTGAAGGAGAGAACCTGCAGAACCCAGCAGAAGGATGGAGATGGCCTCACAGCAAGACTCACCACTGTGAGTGAATACAGATGGAAATTACCCGTATGAGAGGCTGGAGTTGCAAAATGCCCCAGACCAACTTCCTAGTCTATCCATGTGCCCAAGGGCACAGATTGGCTTTCTCTCTTCTGCACCTGTGTTATCTCAGCTCCCTTCCATGAGCTCTGGCTCTGCCCCACAAAGCCACTGGTGCATGTCCTTACCCTGCATGGTCACTTTTGCTCTCTTCCTCTCCTGGGAACTTTCCAGCCCAGCCCACTCCCTACTGTAGTCTCCCCACCTCCCTTGTCCTCTCCCCAGCCTAGCACAGTAGTGCAGTCTGGGGTGGCCCCAAGGCAATGTCCACTGTAGGATGCTTCAGAGCTCCAGCCCCTCTGGAGAACTCAGAAGCACCTGGGGGGCAGAAGAGAGGTTTCATTCCCCCATTGACCCAAGCTGAGGAATGGCCATGATATGAGATGATGGAGGCCAATGTCTCCTTCCTGTGTCTCCTGGCTCCAAGAGATCCATATTGCCCAGTGCTGGCAGCCCCTCTGTCCCAGCCCATCTTTCCAGCACAAGATTCTTGGTCTTGTGGCTCCTAAGGCTGCTCATACTTTCCCAGCAATGGAGCAGTCTACCCTGAGCTGATGCACGCAGAAAGAAGTTTATCTTTGTCATTTATTTCCTTGTGGAAGCACAGAATTGTTCCTATGCTCTTCCCCAAGGTTGTCCCTGCCACCAGAGAGCCTTTCCACAGGGAAGAATGTCCATGCTGCCCTGACTGTCCTATCTTGTCCCCTCCCTGTGCTCACTGTAGGGCCCCAAGCTGGTGGTGCTGCTAGCCAGAGCGAGCAGACTGTGATGCCAAAAGAAGACAATCATAGGCAGCTCCCTTTTGATCATTCACCTCCTCCAGGAGCACTGGACACCCACATGTGAAGGCGCAGTCCAGGTCTCCTTCCCCACCACATCGCCCCCTTCTCTCCTCTCCTGAGCCCATGCAGAAGCAAAACACAGCAGCATGGCCTTATGTGGGATAATTTCTTCAGCATTTTTTTCACTTCAGCTTTGGAAGAAGAGCCCAACCTCCAGACACTATTACTGAGGAAATCCCTTTTATTATAGAGTTGTGACATAGGAGGCCAGCTGTACCATCACACGTGTATACAAGGTCCTCTGTGTCAGGCCAACCTGGTTTATTGTCTCTGGAAAAGTGCATTGAATGCAGACAGTTTTAGAAAAACAGAATTATTACAGACGAAATGTGAAAAGCACAGGACGTTCCTAAGAGAAGTTGGAAATCACTTCAGAAGAGACATGGGCAGCTTATTGCTGCTGAAAGATAACTGATTGAATCAGCTTCTTCAGTGCATTTTTGAGATCCTGGTTCCTCATGCTGTAGATGAGGGGGTTTACTGCTGGAGGCACCACTGAGTACAGGACAGTCACCACCAGGTCCAGTGATGGGGAGGAGATGGAAGGGGGCTTCAGGTAGGCAACCATGGCAGTGCTAGAAAACAGGGAGACGACAGCCAGGTGAGGGAGGCATGTGGAAAAGGCTTTGTGCCGTCCCTGCTCAGAGGGGATCCTTAACACAGCTCTGAATATCTGCACATAGGACAGCACAATGAAAACAAAACACCCTAAAGCTACAGAAAGACTAATCACAAGAAGCCCAACTTCCCTGAGGTAGGAGTCCGAGCAGGAGAGCTTGAGGATCTGGGGGACTTCACAGAAGAACTGGTTCACAGTATTGCCTTGGCAGAGTGGTATTGAAAATGTATTGGCAGTGTGAAGCACAGCATTGAGAAAACCACTGCCCCAGGCAGCTGCTGCCATTTTGGTACAAGCACTGCTGCCTAGGAGGGTTCCATAGTGCAGGGGTTTGCAGATGGCAACGAAGCGGTCATAGGCCATGATAGTGAGAAGACAATACTCCCCTACAATCAAGAAGAGAAAGCAAAAGACCTGGACAGCACATCCTGAGTAAGAGATGGCTCTTGTTTCCCAGAAGGAATTTGCCATGGATTTGGGGACAATGGTGGAGATGGAGCCCAGATCGAGGAGAGAGAGGTTAAGGAGGAAGAAGTACATGGGGGTATGGAAGTGGTCATCACAGGCTATGGCTGTGATGATGAGGCTGTTGCCCAGAAAGGCAGACAGGTAGATGCCCAAGAAAAGCCAGAAGTGCAACAGCTGCATCTCCCGTGTGTCTGCAAATGACAGGAGAAGAAACTGAGTGATGGAGCTGCTGTTGGACATTTGGTCCCTCCAGAACCCAGGTGCTGTCCAAGGAGGAAAAGACATTAACAATTTAGGGCAAGCTTCTCTGAGAAAAATCTATTTCTTACAGAGAACTCTCATATTACATCTCTTTTTCTCAAGAATCCCTTCATGTTTCTTCATTGCTTAAGTTCTGATTTCCTCTGGCTGAGTGTTGCATGAGGAGCAGGGTCTTCAACTGATGGACTCCCTAGGAGTAAGACCTGCTATACAGCAGTTTGTATGCTGAAGTGGCATAAAGCACCATATATCAAGGAGTTCACTGAGGATGGACGCCCCGGGCTGAGTGCAGGAGTCTGGATGCAGTGACTCTGTAGGAATAGTCTTCACATCCTGCAGGGAGAAATTAAATTAGCACTTGGGCCACCTGTCTCTTGAAAAGTGCCCTGGGAGGGATTTCTCTTTTCTGACTTTACCCTTCTAAGCACTAATGGTAAAAGAAGGTTTTACGCTTCTAAAACCTTTCTGGTTTTACCCTTGTGTATGGGTCTGATTCAGCCACCACCGAGACATACCTTGTCCACCCATCAATTTTCTGCCCTGCATCTGCAGACATGATCACAAGAGAGCAGCAGGTCAGCAGGTATGGACTATCGCTATGTGCACACCCTCCCTCAGGAGAAGTGCACCCATTATGGGGGAAGGCTGCTCAGCATCTTCCCACCCCATGCTCGAGATGATGGACTGTAACACAGAAATTTAGTGATACACTTAATTTTTAGATGCTCTTGTCACATTGGGAGAGCATTCAATGAAGGGATAGAAATCCTCAGCTTCTGGATTGCTCTCAGCATGAGCTCTAATGAGCTATGAGAGACAAAAGGATTCCCTGTGCATTAGTGCAAAGTCAGGAGAGCTGATCTCTGCCAGTATTGTTCCCAGCTGCCCCATTCTACATCTCTCAGCTGTAGAATGATCACATTCAGAAGTTACTCTGAAAAAAAGGACTGGAGAGAGCAGAATTTTCCAAATCCAAAGGGTAGCTCTCCAAAGTCCTCTCTATCATTTTCAGCCTAGATGTGCAGGGAGTTATGGCTCCTTACTGAGATGACCAGACCAAACACTCTGGAGTATTGTGTCCACATCTGACTGATGTCTCAACACTCCATCTCTAGCCAAGGGCATGCAGGGCATCTGACCAAATACCCGTGCTGGAAAATGCCCAGCAGTATTTCCATAGCATCAGTATATTCACTGCTTCACTCTTTGGGCTCTTAGATAGCACAAAGATGCTATGGGAGCACTGCACCTTGTGGAGAACAGCTTGACTTGACACTCAGGGAAACAGTCAAGTGTCTTGAGATGGTGTGGCTTTCAGAGAGAGTCTGTTTATTTCCTAAACGCCATTAACTGCACTGCCCCAGCAATGACAGGTTAAAAGATGGGGAGGCAGTAAAAAATGGGATGTTTGAAGGAACAGTTGGTGCATTCTCCAATCCCCCCACCCCCCAGATTTGCCTGGGGTCCCAGAAGTCAGAAGCGGGCTGGGACACCTCATTCCCATGCAGACTCATCTGTGGCAGGATGATCAGCATCAGTGTCTGAACTGCAGCTGAAACCCCCATCCCCTGAGTGCCTGAAAAAAATAACAGCAGCAGCAGGGGCAGGTGGAGAAACATGGAGAAATACCATGATGCTTGTGCCAAGGAAGGCAAAGAGGCAAACACTCTGGATAGTCATTACCTTATCCGGCTGTGCACACTTCCCCAGACGCTGCTGGGCAATCACTCTAAACCCTCTGTCATGCAGGAAGAAACAGGCATGTGTAAGCAGAAAAGCACCTCTCCTCTGCTAAATCTTTGGCTGCAGAGGAGGCAGCTCATGCCCTGGCCACCCCTATCTTCATGGTAGAAGCTGTTATCGGTGAGAGAGGGGAGAACAGGCCTTCCTCAGGGGAGGACCTGACAGAGTTGTCCAAATCCACCCACCACAGCACTTTTCACAGTGGTTTCTTCTCCTCCCCTGACATATCTCTTCCACCTGGAGCTCTTTGTACCTGGAGCTGTTTCTCTGTCTTTTCCCATCCCACTCGCTCTGCTCTCAGATCTGCCCTGCAGAAACCTCCCAGAGGCACGACACTGCCCAGGGGCACCTCTGTGTCTGTAGGAGTTAAGGAGCAGGCTGTAGAAATCCCGATGTTTCTGTAAAAGGGAGGTTGTGGCTGGGGGCAGCTGGGTGTTTTGAGGCGCTTCTCCCAGATTTACTCATCTCTTATTGTAACAGTCCCTCTGACAGTGCTCTGGAGTGTGTCCTAACTAAGGAATCCCTGAGAGCCATCCTGCCAGATCATATCTGCTTGAGGATATACCACCTCTAGGGCACCCCTCCAGGTTACTCATGTGCCTTGCCCTGCTGTCAGAGACTTACCATGTGAAAGGGTGAGATTTCTCCCCCAGTGATCTCTGGACTGCCTTCCCTCTGCCCTACTTGTCTTCCCTTGGCAACACCCATTCAGTTCCCTCAGCCCTGCTGCCCTTTGCAGAGGAGATGCTCCAAGGCAGAGCTGCCTCTCTACAACACTGCCCAGTTGCCATGATCTCCCTCCATCCCAGGAGCCTGTTCCCAGCTCAGGAGCACCATCCCAAGGCGTCACTTTCTCTGTCCACTCTGGGGTCACTTGAGGTGTCCCTGGGGGTTGAGGGGAACCTGCTGTAAACGAGACTGAAGTAATTACTGATGTTCCCTCCCTCAGCTGAGGAGAGAAACTTATTTCCAGCATTGTCATTACTCCTATCAGAGGCAGAGTTAGGTCCAAGAATCATCTTTTCTTGTCTTATTATTAGACAGAACACCCAGATGGTGACAAGGAGGGATCTCCTTTACCTGTGGTGAGGGATGGGATTCAGCTGAGTCAATCACGGTATCTAATTCTGGGGTTGGAAGGGCACTCAGCTCCCTCCAAAACCTGCCACAAACCCACAGGAGGTGAGATTCCTCTTGCCTCACCTGTGCACAAAATGAATACCTGCATGTGAGCTGCTTGTCTCAGCTCCCATGCTAATTAATGGACGTGGAGGTCGGGAGTGAGTTGTTGAGGTGCAAACACTTGGTAACATTTGAGGGGCAGGAAGTGGTCCAAAATATGCGCAGGTAACTGCAAGCTCTAATGGAGCAATTCTGAGGGACGAGGCATGGAGGCTGGTGAGAAACACCCTTGACCAAGTGAAATGATAGCAGATGCCCACATTTAGTACAAGTGAACCTGTCCCTAATCCTTATTATGAACATAAACCTTATGCTCAGGGCAGTTGATAGGGGTATTCATCTGACCAAATTGAGTCATGTGCCAGAGTGCTCAGTCTCTTCCTTTCTCTTCTCCATTAACTAGATGTTCAAGGGCTGTAATGACAGTATGTCGTGGTTTTGACCAAATTGACCAATCAGAATGACAGATGGCCCCTCCCTCCCCCCCCCCAAGGAAAAGAGAGGAGAGGAAGAGTGGGATAAAAAAAAAATATGAGTTTAGAAAAAAACTAAACTACTTTAATGAAAATATAAATAAATAATGAAATAATAATAAGAAAAGGAAAAAAAATAAAATAATTAAAAAAAAATGTATACAGTATATACAAAACCGTATCAAGCACCCAGGATGACGATCACATCACCAGCAGGTGCAGGGGAAAGTCCCAGGCTGGACTTGGTGATGGACAGGAACCGGATTCCTGATCTAGAGTCAGGAACGCTCGGATCGGGATCAAAGGCAGACGAACAGACAGGGTCCTCCTTGGACGTCGGCCACTGAAGGAAGAGACTTGACCCTTTGATCCCTCAGCTTTTATACTGAGCATGATACAGATGGGATGGAATACCCTGTTGGTCAGGTTTGGGTCACCTGTCCTGTCTGTTCCTCCCTACAGGTGGGACCCTTCTACGCTTTTTCACTTCCGACCCTCCAACAGGGCAAATAATAAATTTGCCTGACCTTGGTTGTTATAGCAATAAGTATAAGCAGGGGCCTCTCTGCACACCATTCCTTGGTATAATCAGGTCTTATCACTGTGAGAGTGAACAGTTTCTGAACAACATGCTGTTGATTTCAGAGTTTAGTTAGTTAGAAGAGGCCCAGCTAAGAAAGTAAAATTCCTGAACAGAAAATTAGTTCTGTTTTACCTCAAACCAGGACACAGTAGACTCATGGACAGTCCTACATTGCTTCAACTAATCCAGCCCATCTGATGGATATATTAGCCAAATACAGGCCTCTAGTGGTAATTCAGATACAAAAACCATCCACCACAACTAGAGCACACAGCTGAGAAGGCTTCTGTGGGACCTACGAACAGCTATCCCCAGTCAGAGCACAACAGATAGCACAGGTCATCTTCAACAGATTTGGTGCTTCTGAGCTAGTGACTTATTCCCACCACTGCCATGAGGCAAGGCCTCTCCAACCCTGTGGGGAGTAAGGAATTGTGGAGATGCGCTGCTAAGTGAGAGCTCGGCAGGTGTTCTTGCAGTGATGGGAAGGAAGCCTTGGGAACAGTAAGCAATATCCTTATATGGTAATGTGAAATAACAGGCTAACAAAATAGATAACAATACCAAAACAAATAACAATGAAGCAGAAGCAGACACAATCACCTCGGGGTGAGTGAGGTGAGCCGTGGGGGATGGAGATGGGAACAACATCTCTAGTGAGGAGGAATCAGTCCTCAGATTAATGGAGGAATTATTGCGGAAGCATAAAGTAGCCATAAATCCTCAAACCTTGAAAAAACTTTAAAATGGGTATCCGTGAGCTGTACAAGCATGTTTTTGAAAGAGATATGGG
>QJSC01008249.1:23435-61563 GCA_003697955.1 Calidris pygmaea
ACAGTGCCAAATGCCTTGCTGAAGTCAAGGTAGACGACATCTGCTGCTTTCCCCTCATCCAGCCATCTAGTTATAACATCATAGAAGGTGATCAGATTGGTCGAGCATGATTTACCCTTGGTAAATCCATGTTGACGACTTCCAATAACTTCTTTATCTTCAATGTGTTTGGAGATGACATCCAGAACAAGTTGTTCCATTATTTTCCCAGGGACAGAGGTGAGACTAATTGTCCTGTAGTTCCCTGGGTCCTCCTTCTTCCCCTTTTTGTAGACTGGTGTAATGTTTGCCTTCCTCCAGTCCTCAGGCACTTCTCCTATTCTCCAAGACCTCTCATAATTGATGGAGAGTGGCTCAGCGATAACATCTGCTAGTTCTCTCAGCACTCATGGGTGCATCCCATCAGGGCCCATAGAATTATGGATGTCTGGTTTGGCCAAGTGGTCTCTAACCCAATCCTCCCCAACAGAGGTAAAGTCTTCCTCTCTCCAGACCATTCCCCTTGTCTCCAGGGTCTGGGATTCATGATGGGCAGCTTTGGCAGTGAAGACCGGAGCAAAGAAGGCATTCAGCAGCTCTGCCTTCTCTGTGCTTTCCACCACCAAGGCACCCACTTCATTCGTCAGAGGGCCTACATTTTCCCTAGCCTGCTTTTTTTTATTGATATACTGAAAAAAAACTCTTCTTGTTATCTTTAACTGTGGTAGCCAAGTTAAGTTCTGCTTGGGCTTTTGCCCTTCAAATTTTCCCCCACATATGTTCACTACACCTTGATATTGCTCGTGAGTAACCAAACCCTTTTTCCAGAGATTGTAGACTTTCCTTTTCTCCCTGAGGTCCAGCCAAAGCCAGACCGGTCTTCTTCTCTGTCTGCTCGTTTTATGGGACCTGGAGATGGCCTTGTCCTGCGCTTTTGAGAGTTCCTCCTTGAAGTATGACCAGCCTTCTTGGGCACCTTTCCCCTTCAGGACTGTCTCCCAGGGGACACTCTCAACCATGCTCCTGAACAGGCCAAAGTCTGCCCGTCAGAAGTCCAAGGTGGCAGTTCCGTTGGCTCTTTGTTTTGCTTCTGCAAGAATTGAAAACTCTATGATCTTGTGATCACTCTGCCCAAGACAACCTTGAACCTTTACATCCCCCACAAGACCTTCTCTGTTAACAAGTAGCAGGTCCAGTAGGGCGCTTTCCCTGGTCGGCTCCCTCACCAGCTGTGTTAGGAAGTTGTCTTCCACACACTCCAGAAACCTCTGGGACTGTTCGCTCTCTGCTGTGTTATATTTCCAGCAGAAATGTAGTTGGGGTAGTTCAAGTTCCCGACGAGAACAAGGGCGAGTGATTGCGAGAGCTCTGCCAGTTGCTGATAGAATGTTTCATCAACTTCTATGTCCTGGTTTGGGGGTCTGTAATAACTCCCACCTTGATGTCTGCCTTGTTGGCCTTCCCCTTGAGTCTGACCCATAAACACCCTGCACTGTCATTCCCATTATTAACTTCTAGGCATTCATGGTGTAATGCTACATGGAGTAAGTGGATTGCACTGATCATGCAGCGAACTTGAATGGGAAACCCCAGTTGCCCAGGAATTCTGGAAGTGATCATGGACTGGCCAGAAGACAAGGATTTTGGGATGTCACCGGAGGAGGAGGTGACGTGTGCAGAAGAGGCCCCACCATATAATAAACTACCGGAAAATGAGAAGACGTTTGCCCTGTTCTGTGGGTTAACAGGATGTTAGACAGATTGTGAAAAAGCAGAGACCAAGATTGTGGAAAGGCAAAGACCAGAACAAGAAGCAGAATAAGCAGAAGAAGCAAAAGACCGCTCATGAACAGCACGTGACAACTCTACTGATTAGAGAAGAATCTGCCTGTCTGGTGGTTGGGCTTTGCAAGAAGGTGTTGATTGACTAAGATGATAACACTGATGGACTTAGTGGAAAAGTACTGAGTGATCTGAAAGACTATATAAGTTGAGCGTTGCTTGTAATAAACGATTCTGGTTGCACCCCCAACCTGAGTCTGTCTCTTCATATGCTACACTGTTCACTGATGGGTCCTGCTGCATTGTGGGAAAGCATCAAAAGGAGAAGGCTAGAGACCTACAAGACAAGTTGCAGAAGCCACTGAAAGACAAAGTGAATCAAGCCAGTTTGCAGAGGTGAAAGCAATTCAGCTGGCTTTAGACATTGCACAGTGAGAAAGATACTGTACTGTATCTTTCTGTAAGTACTGTATTGTACTTTAGAAAGTACTTTTATTTCTATAGCGATTCATGGACAGTGGCAAATGCCTTGGAGGGTGGTTATGGCAGTGGAAGCAGAGCAACTGGCAGCGCAGAGGCAAACCTATCTAGGCTGCTGAACTGTGGCAAGACATTGCTGCTCGAGTAGAGAATCTGGTTGTGAAAGTACATCATGTAGATGCCCATGTACCCAAGAGCTGGGCCACTGAAGAACACCAGGACAACCAGCAGGTGGATCAGGCTGCTAAGATTGAAGTGGCTCAGGTGGATCTGGACTGGCAACATAAGGGTGAATTATTCATAGCTCCATGGGCCCATGACTCCTCAGGCCATCAAGGAAGAGACGCTACATATAGATGTGCCTGTGACCGATGGGTGGACTTGACCACGGACACTACTCCACAGGTCATCCATGAATGTGAGACATGCGCTGCAATCAAGCAAGCCAAGTGATTAAAGCCCCTTTGGTATGGAGGACGATGGTTGAAATATAAATATGGGGAGGCCTGGCAGATTGATTATATCACACTCCCACAAACCTGTCAAGGCAAGCGCCATGTGCTCACAATGGTGGAAGCATCCACTGGATGGCTGGAAACATACCCTGTGCCCCATGCCACTGCCCGGAACACCATCCTGGGCCTTGCAAAGCAAGTACTGTGGCGACATGGCACCCCAGAGAAAATTGAGTTGGACAACGGGACTAATTTCTGAAACAGCTTCAATGAAACCTGGGCCAAAGAGCACGGTATTGAATGGGACACGCTGGGGGATCCAACAGCCAAATGATGGAGAGACTAGCTGTGTTCTGAGAGTAGCATTAAGTCTCAGTTTATCTCCCATCTCAGCTTGACCACAGAGGTACCAAGAGAGGTTACTGCAGAGCTCAGGTGTTGATCATGTGCCTTTTCTATGATTTCATCTTAGAGAGCACCTGAAATGCAAGGATCACGTCTCTAGGGCTGCTGAAGAAATATCAAATACTACAGTTTCTCTCTGATTTAGTAAATGGAACACAGAAACAAGAGAAGAACTGCAGAGGAAGGTAAATCATGCTGGAATTTTACGGGAATTTCTCCTATAGTCATTGAGTTGTCCCAAATAAGCTGCATTCAACTTAGTCTGAACATTTCTATTGTTTCTTGAATTTAAATATCCCAAAATTTCTGTTAAGGGCTTAGTACACAAGCATACAATTAAGCATCAGTGACTCTTACCTGAAGCTAATGTCAAAGTTGCTTATATTCTTCTCAGATATATCACGTTCCCTTCAGAAAATATTATTAAGGTCAGTTTGATCTAATTTACTATAAGAAATTCTAGCCATACCTGAGAACTTGTATATGGTATGTTATGTTAAAGTATTTTTGATTATTGATTGGTGGGAAGCACAGTGCTGTCATTTGTAGTGCTTTTTTTTTTTACATATGGAAAATGTTTTCATAGTTACTTCAGTTTAAGAGAAAAAGAAAACATCCTGCATGTTAAAATTTGATAGGCTGTTTTAGAGCTGGCAAACTGCATTATCAAAGCAGAATTTTGAGGGAAGTTAAAAAGAAAATTTACAACTGCCACAAATTATAAGAGTTACAACCTGTCAGTTGTAAAAACATGAAACTTATGAATGCAGAATGCAGATGCATACTAACAGCAACCCATATATATTTTTATTAGAAATATAACCTACAAGTGAAGGAGTGCTCACTTGAAAAGAAATTACCAGGGACAGTAGAGATAGACAGAGGTGTGCCAAAGGGTAGAATGGAAGATCTGGAAAAAAGTTTGGAAAAGTAAAGGTAAAGGGGTCAAATAGAGGCAATCGCAGAATCACGGAATTGTCAGAGTTGGAAGGGACTTCTAGAGATCTTCTAATCCAACTCCCCTGCTAAAGCAGGATTGCCCAGAGCACATTACTCAGAACTTCATCCAGGCAGTTCTTGAAAATATCTAGAGAAGGGGACTCCACAACCTCCCTGGACAGCTTGTTCCAGTGCTCTGTCACCCTGAGGTGATGCGAGGAAGGGATGATTCCTGCAACACTCAACTTGAAGACTTATACCGGGATCCTGAGCTCTGTGGTGCCTGTCAATGAAGAAAAACAATGAAGAAAAAATGGAGTAGGTAGTCACCAGAGAGGCCGAATCAGAAGCCTACCTGTGCAGTAGTCCGAATCATGCTTTGGATGTGCCTTACCTCTATAAGCTCACCTAAGACTGGGAACCATCTTACCAAATGGGATCACGTGAAAGCTGATCATTCTGTCTCAGGAAGTCATTGAGGTTTCCCTTATGGTCAGTGTCAAGAGGAACATGCCTTTGAAAGCCTTCTGAAGGAGGCCTTGTCTACCAAAGCTTGGGTACCAAAGATAAAGGATTACCTTTTCCTTTCTAAAGGCCTTACCTGTCTTTCCTGCCTTCCCAAAGACTTTTTGCTTCTTCTAGAGGTCTTGCTTCCCTGAGTAAACCAGGTCCCACCTTAAAGTATACGTTGTATCATACCGTCTTTTACTGTAAAGTATATGACTCAGTGCTGTCGATAATTGCCTGTAATAATTCTACTTCTGATAACACACATAAGCAAAATCACATACCATTGGATTTGTGCTTTCTTTTCAACATACATATTCCAGGAGACATCTAGTACAACAGATTTCACCTCATTTTAATCACTGATAAATAGCTGTACCTGAACTGACTATTGAGACTCCTGTGACAGCTGTTGAAGAGAAATACTTCTCTCTTAATCTCTAGATCTTGGTTGGGAGATGTATAAAAGACTCCCACAATGGTGTCTGCCTTACTGGCCTTCCCCTTGATTCTTACCCATAAACACTCAACACTGTCACTCACATTGTTGAGTTCTAGGCAATCAAATCTGTCCCTAACATAGAGGGCCACGCTCCCGCCTCTCCTTCCATGCCTGTCTCTTCTGAAAAGCTGGTAGCCATCAGTCGCAGCACTCCAGTTGTGCGAGTCTTCCAACCACATTTCTGTGATGGCAACTATATCATAGTCTTGTACATCTCTTGTATTCCATTTTAGCAACAATGAAGAAAGAAGATTTTGGGAACTGTCAACACATATACAACAGGTGAAAATCAGGCCTAATCAACATGATAGCCTTACAGGATAGCCGCCTAAGATTCACAGGCAACAGCAGATATCATTTACTTTAACTTTAGAATTGTACACATTGTATACAATTTGGGACATTACAGACTCAGTAGCTGGACAATCGGAATAAAAATGGTTCAATGCTTGATCTCAGAGGGTGGTGGTTAGTGGGTAGTACTGTGCCTGAAAGCAAATTATGAAGGAAGTAGTGTAAGTGATTATATACGTTGATTATGTATAGAAGTTTTTATATTTCTTTCAGTGAAAATCAGATCTGGTGTTTGTGTGTGAGTTCATGTGCTACATATGTCTAAGTATGTGTACACTTTTACTATGGATTAGTATAAGTGACACATTTATATATTTATATACGTTCTTACACATATCCTTGTGTGCAAGTGTGGAGAGTGGCTGTCTACTGTACTATTTGCAATTCATTTCATAATTGTTTATGTGAATTTCATTAAATACATGTTAAAACTTTTGTTTCAGGAGGGGAAGAGTGGGGGAAAAGAGAGGGACGAAAGGACAAAAGAAGGACCAATGGTAGTTACTTTGATGCTGTTCCCAAAGGTTTATTTGAGAGCCATAATCTTTATAAATAGTGCTTTCACCACTTCAAGTTAACATATTCTGATACTGGTTCTTTCCTTAGCAGACAAATCCTAGATCTTTCTTAGAGATTACAAACATTACAGCAGTACTGAAATTCATGCTACTGGGCTTCAGTAGCAACCCACACTGCCAGATCCTGCTATTCACAGTGGTTTTGGTTATTTATATTCTCACCATCCTGGGAAACATGGTCATTATTTCAGTGGTGACACTGGAGTCACGACTTCATTTACCTATGTACATTTTTTTCAAGAATCTCTCTTTCCTAGAGCGCTATTACACCGCCACAATTGTACCCAAGATGCTGGCCAATCTACTGGCACAGAGGAAGACCATCTCTTTCCCAGGATGCATGGCACAGCTTTACTACTTCGTTTCCCTGGCAGCCACTGAGTTCTACCTCTTGTCAGTGATGGCATATGACCGATTCCTTGCAATCTGTGAACCCTTCCACTACGGTGTGGCCATGACTGCTGAGTCTTACTGCGACTGCTGAGTTTGGCTGTGGGCTCCTGGGTCACTGGTGTTTTCACGGGTTTTCTGCCATGCCTGATGGTCTCCAGATTGAGTTTCTGCGGTTACAACCTCATTGATCACTTCTTCTGTAATATCTCTCTACTATTGAAGCTCTCATGCTCAAACACCACTGTCACAGAAGCTGTCATCTTCACCATATTCCTGAGGACCATGTCAACCCGTCTTTTGAACACCTCCAGGGATGGTGCCTCAACCACTTCCCTGGGCAACCTATTCCAATGCTTGATAACCCTTTCGGTGAAGAAATGTTTCCTAATATCCAATCTAAACCTCCCCTGGCGCAACCTGAGGCCATTTCCCCTTGTCCTATCTCCTGTGACTTGGGAGCATGCAATAGGTAGCTACAAATCATCCTGATGCTTGTGTAGTTGATTTCACAAGAAAAGAACCAGAAAACGGTGAAAGTGACACAAGATTTGCAATATAGTTTTACTTCTGCTGTGGGAAGGGTTGGTGAGAAGAAATTTATTAAAAGAGACACCTTACTCTTCGGGGACTAATAAAAAAAATAGCCAAAAACTGCCCAAAATATTATGGACCACAAGGACTGAAAGATGGCACTTGTGGGTTACTTGAGGCAAATTAACTTAACTTAATCGGTGTTCAAAATGAGAAACAAAAGAAGCCTTCTTGCATAAGGTTTTCATTGAAATTCCAGGCCTAGCAAAACCTTTCCCAAAAGACAATTTAGGCATCTGATGACCAAAAGGGAAGTTATATGTAGCAGTAAGCTTATTTCCATTCCTCACTAACAAGCCTGTGTGACAAAATTACGCAAGTGTGAAGGGCAGTCACAGGTGTAAAGCTTCATAAAATGCTTAGAGTTGGAAGGGACCTTAAAGATCAAGTTCCAACTCCCCTGCCATACGCAGGGACACCTCCCACTAAACCGGGTTGCTCAAAGCCCCATCCAACCTTTGCTTTGAACCGCTCCAGGGATAGGGCAGCCACAGCTTCTCTGGGCAACCCAGGTCAGTATTTCAGCACTCAGACAGTAAACATTTCTTCTTAATATCTAATCTAAATCTCCCCTCTTTCAGTTTAAAACTGTTACAGCTTGTCCTATCGCTACACTCCCTGATAAAGAGTCCCTCCCCATCTCTCCTGTAGGCCTCCTTTATGTACTAGAAGGCTACTATAAGGTCTCCCTGAAGCCTCCTCTTCTCCAGGATGAACACCCCCAGCTCTCTCAGCCTGTCCTCATAGGAGAGGTGCTCCAGCCCTCTGATCATCTTCATGGCCCTCCACCGGACCTGCTCCAACACGTCCATATCCTTCTTACATTGGGGGCCTCAGAACTGGAGCCAGTACTCCAGGTGGGGTCTCACCAGAGTGGAGTAGAGGGGTAGAATCCCCTCCCTCAACCTGCTGGCCACGCTTCTTTTGACCCCTGAGGAACACTACTTGTCACTGGCTTCCACTTGGACATCAAGCCATTGACTGCAACCATCCAGCCAATGTTATATCCACTGAGTGGTCTATCAGCCAAATCTCTATCAGTCTCTCTAAAGAGACATGGATGTGATGTGGAATAGTGTCAAACACTTTGCATAAGTCCACCTAGGTGGTATCAGTTTCTCTTCCGTTATCCACTTATTCAGGTTATCCACTCCATTTACCTGGAGTTTTAATGGGGCCTGCTGAGGCTATTAGTGATGGCGCTGCTGCAGGTAGCCTAAGTGCCTCCTCTGAGGGCTGGTCAGGGCAGAAAATCAGGGCATGGTTACAGGAAAATAAAGAAGGGAACAATTCCTTTCACCAAGCAGCCTCTTTGATGTGTCCTGTCAAGAAAGGGGTCGGGCACTGAACCACAGCAGGAGCTTTTCAGGCCTCATCTGCCTCTGGCTTCTTTCTGGTCAGTGTGGAACATGCAGAGAAGACACTCAGGCTGCTGGGAGGCTGCAGCAGTCACACAGCAAAGGTGCCTGAGCAAAGGTGTGATCAGTCTGGCCAACACATCTCTGCTGTCCTGGCCTCGGGACTGCCTTCCTCCCTTGTGTGCCCCAGGCTCAAGCACTGCTGCTCAGTCCTGCAACACAGCCCTTTTCCTGATACCCCTCTGGACAAGCCTGCATGCCCTTGGCAGTCCAGTTGCACAGAGATGGTACCCAGCCTCTCCACAGAGTCCCTCCTGCCCTAGATCATCTGGTCCAACCTTCTTGGCAAAAGCATGGTCTAGATAAGATCACCCAACACCCTGGACAGCTGGATATTACAAGTGTCCAATGATGGGGAATCCACCACTTCCCTGGGGAGATTATTCCAATGGCTGATTGTTCCTATAGTGCAAAATTTTCCTTTTGTGTTCAATTGGAATCTCCCCAGGAGTCACTTGTACCTATCATCCCTAATCTTTTCCATGAGACTCTTTGTAAAAAGGGAGTCTCCATATTCTTTGTCACCACCCTTTAAATACTGGGACATGGTGATAAGGTCTCCCCTAAGCCTTCTTTTCTTAAGGCTGAACAAACCAGTTCTCTCAGCCTGTCCTCACATGGCAGGTTCCCTTTGAACATCTTTGTTGCCCTTCTCTGGACCCTCTTCAGCTTGCACACATCTTTAAAAGTTTTTTATTTCAGATTTTCTCATGGAAACAACGTTTATCTTTCTCCACACAAATTTCACATAAAAAGAAAATAAAGAGTCAAAAATACCTTAGATGTCTCTCTGAGGATAAAATGATGCTGAAGATGACAGTATACTTCTTAATTTATTCTGGAAGCATAATTTAGACTCCTGAAATCTTGACAGCTTAAACCATACGAGCTTCAAAGCGCAAGTGAACATCAATAGATTTAAAGCAAAATTTATTTTCACAGCCAGGATACTTACACCAAAAGTTTCTTTATACCAGATTTGATATCTGCTTCAAGATAAATCCTTACAATGGCATTTTCTTAGGAAAAATAAAAGGACTTTGTTTCCTTTGTGGTATGTTAGTGCATTAGCATTCAAAAATATTTACAGGGTTAAAAAACAAATATCGTCAAAAGATGATCGGTGAGTGCCGAGAAAAAAAAAGAATAAAACCTCTAAGTTGGTTGGCTAACTAAATATTATAGATTGCAATGTCAAATATGTGTTTAAACCTCTTTGAAAAGCCATACCTTTTGAAAGCATGTTCAGTTATATACAAGAAACAAAAAATGCTGGCTATAAATACAAAAGCATAATTTCTATTTTAAATTAAATTATTAATAGCATGAGAAAATAGTAAGATGAAAGGGAATGTAAGCACAACATTGGGGAGACATAGACATCTCCTTGACATATGGAAATAATTTAATGTTTTGCAAGCAGGTGAAACAAGAACAAGAGGAGCGACATTGTTGAAGTTTCAGTTTTTACAGGAATGAGTGATTTACCAAGGAAAAGTACTTGAGTCTGTGAAGAGGAGTATAGATCTTTATAAGGAGAAATGTAAGGACATTTGCCAAAAGAGTTATAAAGCAGGTCACTGGAAAATATAGGAAACAAGGACTGGCGGCTCCATAATATTTAGAAACCGAGCCAGGGTGGGTTTCTGAGAATTTAGGTACTACCAAAACCTCTCTTCAGAACTATCACCTACAAAGACACAAAATACATTGAGATAAAAATAACAACTAATAGCTACTGTTTATAAACTTGATCTATGGCCATCATTTGAATGGAGTGTATCCAGTTCAATATACACTAGAGTCAGTCATTGTCAGTTTTGTTCATAAATCATGGAGATCTAGACAACGTCACAAAATCCAAAACATGATGAATTTTATCTACAAGGAGAATTGGCTAGAAAAAATGGATTCCTGAACTGTCCATTTTCTGCAGACAGTAAAGGGAACCTAAATTGACTTGCTCAGATGATGATACATACGACATTAGGTTGAGACTAATCTAATTCCTGTTTCTTCTCAAACACTTACTCAAACACAGCAGCAATGTCTGTTCTTTGGCCAAGTAACTGAGAGTGTTTTGAGTCCATACGGAAGTCTATAGCTTGCCATATATCACCACATCTGTACTTCTCACTTGGAAAAATCCCTGCCTCTGTGCTGTCACAAAGTCTTTCTTACCTGTGCTCTCGGAGGTCCTGTTACCAATATGTGCATGCCATGAAAAATACCTGTCTTTTCTCCATGGTATGAATAGCCATAATGTTTCTCTTTTGGGGTCTTAACATAGAACACTGTACATATTTTCATTTTGAGTGGTGCTTCTCAAACCCCTCAGCACAGAACTGCTCTGCCATTTTCTTAAGAGTGACTACAGAATCTCTGTCAGTGGTGAATATTCTCCTGTCCATGTTTGATATTGTGGATATGTGCTCTGTGAAAAGAAGTGTGGCGTGAAAGCACAAAGCTTTGAGGTATAATATCGGAAGACAAAACCAAGATAGGAAAGACAGTGTCTGGCTTCACCCCTGCTGATGAAAAGAGATGACAAGAACTATGATACCACTAGAATACATTAAAATCTTATTTGGGAATGGGTCAGATGGGATCCTTGAAGAGATCTGTCATTCATGTGCTATTAAAACAAGGGATGTATGTTGCAGATAATTGCCTGTAATAATTCTACTTCTGATAACACACATAAGCAAAATCACATACCATTGGATTTGTGCTTTCTTTTCAACATACATATTCCAGGAGACATCTAGTACAACAGATTTAATCTCATTTTAATCACTGATAAATAGCTGTACCTGAACTGACTATTGAGACTCCTGTGACAGCTGTTGAAGAGAAATACATTCTTCTAATGGGCAACTTCTCAGGTCCATTTCAGGCTTTTACCTCAGAACAAGGCAAATTTCTGCTCTGGAAGTGCCTATTTCCACCACTAGAGACTGATTTTCTCCTTAATTTACCTCTGTGTAAATCAATTGAGGCAAAATCTAACCCTGATCAAGCTAACCTAGACATTCTTTGTGCCATTTTCTCTTTCTAATAAGGATGCTGGTATAAAGCCTCTCTTTTCTCTACTGAGGACATACTAATGTAAAAACTTGTAGGCATGATCATGATGAAGTGCCCTGAGAGGTTACAGCCTCTTTCTTGAGCCATTTTACCTGGTCATGACTGGTATCGGTTTACCCTGAAATCTGTGGGTAGGAGTTAGGAAGCATCTAAACACAGTTACATAGTTTCATTGTACGGATCTATGAGGTTCTTGGCAGACTTCCAGGTGAATACAGTGAGACTTCTCTCAATCTTAACGCAAATCTTCACACCCTGTGCAATTGACTTGGATAAGTGAGACATAAGAAACAGCATAGGACACCTATGTATAAGCACCTAAATGCCCATGCATACATGGAGATCTGAATTTGTCATCCAATGATTCCTAAGCTTTCAACAAAGATAGTGCACCATGAAAGGTCATCTCTTTCATTTTAAGATTTGTAACTATTGTATGTGTCCAAGCTCCAATGCAAGGTGTCTCAGAGTAGACTGAAACTATCAATTTAAACTAAAATCCTCCTGAGGTCAACTATTGTTCTAAGAGAACATGCACATAACACAGACATCATACCAGGTTAATATGAAAAAGGTGAGTGGATGGAAAAACAGATTTATAGGCTGCTGGTGTGATTTATCCTCATTGTTTATCAAGACATCTAAGATTTCAGCATCTGAAACACAGACATCTCAGAAATGATTGAGAAGCCTAAGCACAGCTCTATAGCTTTAGATATCACAGGCTGTCCAGCATACCCATGTGTCCTACTTCAGGCAAAGGCAAACCCCTTCGTGGGACTGTTTTTGCCCAAGGACCTGGATGTATTTGGTGGGTGATGCTGGAAAATGGAGAAATTCAATGTGTACCTCAAGGAAATTTAGCCTTAGGTGAGAANATGATTGAGAAGCCTAAGCACAGCTCTATAGCTTTAGATATCACAGGCTGTCCAGCATACCCATGTGTCCTACTTCAGGCAAAGGCAAACCCCTTCGTGGGACTGTTTTTGCCCAAGGACCTGGATGTATTTGGTGGGTGATGCTGGAAAATGGAGAAATTCAATGTGTACCTCAAGGAAATTTAGCCTTAGGTGAGAATACTCAGTTCTGAGCTGCGTGATGTTGTTATATGATACTAACATTATCCAAAAGTGTTTTTCAGGATAAAGGTGGTGATGAAACCTGAGCTAGCTTCAAGTGATGTCCAGCTAACTCTTCAGGATGAACATGCTACCTGTGGATATGGACCACAATGAATTTCATATTGTCTTTTGAACCCTGAGAGTCTACTATGATGAAAACCTGCAATGATGGACTATATGAACTCAATGAACTTTTGTATATAACTCATAAATAAGGGACTTATGTATATATATTTGTATGTATTTGATGGATAAGAAGTGATAATAATTAGAGCATGATGCAAATGGTATGGAATAAGGGGTGGAATGTCCTGGTTTGAGGTAAAACAGAACTAATTTTCTGTTCAGTAATTTTACTTTTTTAGCTAGGCCTCTTCTGACTAACTAAACTCTGAAATTAACAGCATATTGTTCAGAAACTGTTCACTCTCACAGTGATAAGACATGATTTTACCAAGGAATGGTGTGCAGAGAGGCCCCTGCTTATACTTATTGCTATAACAACCAAGGTCAGGCAAATTTGTTATTTGCCCCGTTGGAGGGTCGGAAGCGGAAAAGCGTAGAAGGGTCCCACCTGTAGGGAGGAACGGACAGTACAGGTGACCCAAAACTGACCAACAAGGTATTCCATCCCATCTGCATCATTCTCAGTATAAAAGCTGAGGGATCAAAGGGTCAACCCTCTTCCTTCAATGGCTGACGTCCAAGGAGGACCCTGTCTGTTCATCTGCCTTTGATCCCGATCCGAGCGTTCCTGACTCCAGATCAGGAATCCGGTTCCTGTCCATCACCGAGTCCAGCCTGGGACCTTCCCCTGTGCCGGCTGGTGACGTGATCGTCATCCTGGGAGCTTGATACGGTTTTGTATATACTGTATACATTTTTATTTTATTTTACTTTTTTTTCTTTTCCTTTTTTTTTTCCTTATTTCATTATTTATTTATATTTTCATTAAAGTAGTTTAGTCTTTTTCTGAATTCATAATTTTTTTTATCCCCCTCTTCCTCTCCTTTCTTTTTCTTAGGGGGGGAGGGAGGGGGCATCTGTCGTTCTGGTTGGTCAATTCGGTCAAAACCACGACACCATGCTAGGCTCACAAACGTGACATGATCCACAAGGGTGCAACCTGTCTTCCCTGCAGGGCAGATGGTGGTGTGAAAAATGCTCCATATCCAATAACAACAACTCAGGCAGTGATCAATACGAAGCACATTTTATGTAAACGTTCTTGCAAGAATGGGTAACCCAGCAAGCAGGGACACCATTTCTGTGTTGTCAGAGTAATTGCTTTTTATTTTCTATTCCTGGCCAAAGTTTTCCTCCCCTGTTTCCCCATTGGCTAGGCACTTCAAGGTTTACAACCTATCCGAGGTGCCTAAAACTACTTCCCTTTGTCCCGATTCTGCTTACTTCTCCCTATCACCCCACCTACACTGCTTCAACCTTCATTTCTTCTGTTACTTCACCTGTTTATTTCTTCCCTTTTTTCGTAATATTGTTCAAGGTTGCCAATCTTAGTTAAACACTTGTCCTCCCGTTAAACCGCTGATCTGGCATAGACTAGTTTCTCCTTTGTATAAAGGATTAGCATTCTTGCATGTTTCCTGGGAAGCCTTTTGTAGGAGAATCCTTAGAAATTAATGGTCATCCTGTGAGCACCCCAAGCTCTGGGCAGCTGTTGACAATAGGCCTCTGACAATAGTCCAGGCCCTTGACATCAGTGCAGGCCTCGAGGTTACTAAACGGTTAAGTTGTGATTTGTAAACTATTGAAGCTGGCAGAAAAGGAGTAGCTGTCTTCTGAATGTACTGATAAGTAGGACCTTGAGTAGAATAAAAAAAAGAAAAGACTGTGTGTGTAAACAGCTAATAATAGCCAACTATAAAAGCATGTAACTAGTTATCACCTGCTAATAATAGTCCACTATAAAGGCATCACCTGGGAATTGTCTATAAAAGCTGAGCTATCTGTGCAATAAAGTGGCATCTACCTGATCACATTGGTCGTCGTGTATGGTGTCCGAAGCTTTCGCGTCATTAGCCTTTGTGTTGTTAATCATTCCCTAGCTACCTCATTGCAGACTGACCAAGTTCCTCTGCAAAAAAAAAATCTAAATTTTTCTTATGGTGGCCGGGGTGTGCACTATCAGTCTTCTCAAAGAGCAGTAGATGCTGGAATTGACTCTCTGAATTTCATCTAAGCTACTGCTAATGGCAGAGAGCTATTTGGTTTGACTTAAGAAATGTACCATACTGTTTCATTGCTGTCACTGTATCTTTATTGTTCTAAGATGAAATCCTCTGAAAGAGGCACCACTGGAAATAAAACTTCTACAATCATGTTTGTTTTCCCGGGTTTTTCTCATCGCCAGATATGAAAGTCATCTTCTTCATCCTATTTCTATGTATTTACATCATTGCGGTGCTGGGAAACATAATTATTATTCTTGTAATTAACATGAACCCTGTCCTCCACACTCCCATGTACTTCCTCCTCAGGAACTTGTCATTTCTGGAGATCTGCTACACCTCTGTGACCCTGCCCAGAGTGCTGGTCAATCTTCTTTCAAGTGATACGTCCATCTCTTTTGCAGGTTGTGCTGCATAAATGTATTTCTTTCTTGTTTTTGAGGCGACTGAGTGCTGCCTCTTAGCTGCTATGGCGTATGACTGCTACCTAGCCATATGCAGCCCTTTGCATTACATGGATATCATGAATAAGAAGGTATGCATGCAACTGGCATGGATATGTGGCAACCTTGTGGCCCTTGGGCACACTATATTTATCTTCTCTTTGCCTTTCTGTGACTCCAACGTGGTCAACCATTTCTTCTGTGAGAACCAGCCAGTGTTGATGAGGGTGTGGAGACACTTACTGGAATGAGCTACAGATAATTCTGGCTGCTACCTTTGTCATCCTGATGCCTTTTCTGCTCATTTTTGGTGTCCTACAGCCTCATCATTTCCTCCATCCTCAAAATCAGATCTGTCAAAGGAAAGTATAAAGCATTCTTCACTTGCTTCTCACATCTCACTGTAGTGACATTATTCTATGGGACTGCTGTTCATCTATATATGTCCCAAATCCACCTATTCCCTGGATGTGGACAAGGTGCTCTTTCTGTTCTAGTCTGTATTGACCTCTATATATGTACCGTTATGCACAGCCTTAGGAACAGGAAGGTGAAAGGGGCTCTCTTTAAAATGAGAATGAAGCTATTTCATCCCAGCTCCTAGGCCAGTTCCCCTCAGATGAAGAGCCATTCACAAATATCTCACCTCTTGCTTCTGCACATTGCCAGAGGGATATAGGAAAGATCAGTGACCGGACTTTAAAACAGGAAGGCATTCGTATTGTGTGGAATGGCTGAGCAGGAGTCTGTGCATCAACCTGTAGAGAAAATCACCAGCCCCACAGCACACCTTGCCCAGGGGCAGTTGCAGTTTCAGGAGAAGGAAACACGAGGCTACTCAGGCTGGGGTGCAGCAATTCTTTAATGAGAACAGGAAGTGTGCATTTTGAGGGGAGTGGGGAGAGCACTGAGCAGGAGAGGTCGAGGGCTCCACAGGACAAGAGGACGTCACCCTTCGAAGTGGGATACCAAGCGCCTGCGAGGCACTCCTTTCTCCCCAGTGCAGATGCAGCCGGTGAGAATCCTCTCCCATCTACAGCAAGGGTGGGTGAAGCATGTTGCCTTGGTCAACAGCAAAAGCTATGAAGCTCAGGAGGAAGGATGAGGGGGGTACGTGGCATTAGCAAGGAGAGCGCAGGCAGAATAAGAGCAAGGACATGATATCAGGGGATGCCACACGGCTCCCTTCCATTCCGAGGGAGAGGCAGGTGTCCCATGCACTTTGAAACCACAGGCATCTCCCCAATCCTGGATCCAGATCTGATTTCTCCATTCCTGGTTGTCCTTTCCAACATGAGCCATCCACTGGCCCTACCAGCACAGACTGTATGAACACAGGGGCCCATACAGACTGCTCCTGAGGCCTGTGAATCTCCCAAGGGCACCGCCAGAAGAGACGGGGACCCCCCCAGCGCTGAGGGAGCTCCCAACAGCCGCTGACAGGGAGGATCCCACAGCTGTGCTCTGAGGGAAAGAGGTGAGGATGGGGCCCGGCAGGGTCACCACCACCGGGGAGGGCTCGATCATGGTGGTAGAGTCAGCAGAGAACACAAGGCTCACTGCAGCTGTTTGCAAGGGGAGCTGGTCCACAGGAGAAAGGGAGGCAGGGTCTGGAGCAAGACATCTCTTAGAGAGGGAGCAGAGCGGAAACACAGAGCAGGCATGAGCACGATACAGATGCCAAGGAAGAGGATGGGTCAGAACCACAAGCACACCTGCAGAAGGAGTGAACCTGAGTGGGTTTAGACTTACCTAGCTGACTGAGGAAATGGCAGCAAGGGCAGTGGATGGCAGGCCTGGAGACGCGTGGACTTTTATACCCTGTCTCCAAGCCTTGGGGAACCTCAAGCGTTCTTTATGCATGAAGTGCTTCACTAAATACCAGCCTTTGCTTGCAAAACCCTCCTGGATGTTTACATCTTTTCCCCTTTTATCTCAGAGGTTATGCTTCCATCTAACCAGTGGCCAAGAGTGAAATGTGCCCTTGGAGGCGCAACAATCATTAGGTTGCTCCCTAAGGCCACAGGGCGTTGTTGTCCATCTCATCTCAGCTGCTCACAGTGACACTAAAGTTCAAGGTCAGGTTCGACGAGGCTGTGAGCAACCTGATCTACTTGAAGGTTTCCCTGCTTATTACAGGGGGTTGGAATAGATGGCCTTTATGAGCCCATTTCAGCCCAAACAATTCTATGATTCTCTAATGCATTTATACATGCATTCAAGGAATCCTGAGATGCGCACACACTGTTCAGCACTCCTTGTGGTTCACCGTTTAAGTCATACAGATGTCAGCACTACATGAGAGGGGAGGCCAAAGAGCTGAGCTGGTCATTCTCATCAAGAAGGTCCAACTGTTTCTCTCCTGGATGTGGATGTGAATGGTGTGGTTCCTGAATGACCGCACCTTCAGTTTTCATCTTCCCAACAGGCAAATGAGTTCAGCTCAGAGAATTTATTGTTTACTGAAAAACAAGTCTATCAAAGGAATAGGGAGACGATCAAAGAGCCCTATGACTCTTTGCCTGAGGGTGATCCACACCAAAATGGATTTGTTTTTCTTCTCCTGCTTATCCTGGAGGGCAACAGCCTCTATGGGATGTGGTAAAAGGCAGGGAACCAGAGATGCCAGGTGCTTTTGTGGGGTCAGGGTCAGAGTGAATTAGTTCCCTTACTGGGTGCAGGAAAGTGGAGGACTGGAAGAACTGGCAGAGGATGAGCCAAAAAGAAGCTCTCTGGCCATTGCCCAAATGTCTAAACATTCCTGGCACCCATATGAGTCCCTGCTATCCAGGCTAATGCTCTGAGCCAGAACCAATGACAAGTTTGCTCTGTTGGAGGTTTGGAAGCGGGGAAGCATAGAGGGGTTGCACCTGGAGGGAGGAGTCGACAGGAGAGGTGACCCCAAACTGACCAACGGTGTATTCCATCCCGTTTGCATCATGCTCAGTGTAAAACCTGAGAGATCAAAGGGACAGCTCTTTCTTCAAGGGCTGACGTGTGAGGCAGACCGTCTGTTCATCTGCCGTTGATCCTGATGCATGTGTTCCTGACTCTAGATCTAGAATTGAGTTCCCATCCATCGCTGAGTCCAGTCTGGAACTTCCCAAGTGCTGCTGGTGATGTCACCCTGGAAGTTTGATATGGTATTCTATATATTGTATCCATTTCATTATTTTGTTTTTATTATTACCTTCTAAACTCGTGAATCTCTTTATCACTTTTCCGTGCAACTGCAACTGCCCCTGGGCAAGGTGTGCTGTGGGGCTGGTGATTTTCTCTACAGGTTGATGCACAGACTCCTGCTCAGCCATTCCACACTGCCCTTGCCTCATCCCTGGCCATGTGCATGTCAGGTGCTTTGAAGCTGACTTCCGCTTGGTCTCCCACCAACCGAGTGTCCCTGGTGAGCTGGGAGGAGATGAAACGCTCTGCATCTGTGTCTCATTCTCTCCAATAGACAACTCATTCATGAAGGCCCCGCCGTCATCTTCTTCCTGAGTCTGGATACTGGCCCTACTTCTTCCTTCCTGCTTTCATTGGCAGAAACACTTTCACCCCTGTCAAAAGGGGTTCACATTTCTGTCACTTAAAAGGTGTTCATGCATGGTCTCCCACTGATGAGGCTACACAAGAAGGTGAGAAAATGCATGACTACCTGTGCTACTCCCTTTCTCCTTCTTGTGCTACCCCCAATAAGTGGCACTTTAAGCAAGAACTTGCAATGTCTGAGTGTCCTGGTTTCAGCTGGGATAGAGTCAATTTTCTTCCTAGTAGCTGGTATAGTGCTGTGGTTTTTGGACTTAGGATGAGAATAATGTTGATAACATAGTGATGTTTTAGTTGTTGCTAAACAGCGTTTACACTAAGTCAAGGAATTTTCAGCTTTCCATGCTGCCTTGCCAGTGAGGAGCACTGAGAAGCTGAGAGGAGACAGAGACAGGCCAGCTGACCCAAACTGTCCAAAAGGGTATTCCTACCATACGACATCATGTAACAATAAAACTGGAGGGAGCTGGCCAGTGACGTGCAGCAGCTGCTGCTCAGGGATATTGGTCGGTGGATGGTGAGCAATTGCATTGTGCATCATTGGTTTTGTGTATTCTTTAATCATTATTATTATTGTTGTTGCTGCTGCTGCTACTGTTGTTGTTATTACTACTGCTGTTGTTTTCCTTTCCTTTTCTGTCCTACTAAACTGTCCTTATCTCAACCCACAAGTTTTTACCTTTTTTCAATTTTTTCCCCCATCCCAATGTTGGGGGGTGAGCAAACAGCTGTGTAGTGTTTAGCTGACTGCCAGATTAAACCACAGCACTGAGAGCCTCTCTTAACAAGATCCATAGTGATCCCATGCACTGATGAATTACAAGACTCTCACCACCTGTTAAGATTTAGTTAGAATTGTGATCGCCATGGGTTGAGATTAAGGTACAAACAAGGCCAGATGTCGGTTGGGAAAGAAACTTGAAACTTTATTGTAAGGAAGTTGCAAAAATTCAATTAGTAAAGAAAGAAGATAGGAAGGAGTGGAAGTAAGCAAAGAGAACTTTAAAGCAAAAGGATAGTCACCACCGTGGATCCAGCCACATCTTGAAGGTCCTGTCCCAGTTGATCTTCTCTTGGTGGGGGAATACTTGTAATTTTTGTAGTTTTTGTGAAGTCTCCTGATTGGCCCTCAGTTGCTACATGCCTCTGTGTCCACGCAACATTTGCATGGTACACAGGGTTGTCTTCTGTTGTTTGGATGAGTTTGCCCACCTATCACGTGCTGTCCACACAGCCTGCTTCTTCTGTTGATTGGATGACACTGGGAGATCATTGCCGGTGGTTAGGAACTGGGCGTGGGTGGTGTTTCCATGGGTCCAGGAGCAACAGAACACGATACATGAGTGGTGTTGCCAAGGGGCCAGGAGCAGTATTGAGAAAGTCAGTAACAGTTCATGCAATGATGCTTGAGACAAAAGAGTTGTCGGCTTTCACATCACTCCTACATTGTGCGGGATCCTGCATTAGCCATACACTCTCACACCCCTAACACCTCTGTCCTAACACCTAACACACTGTGTCCTCAGAGAAAAGTCTCAGTGCCCACCACACTGGAGCCTCCACCAGCACAGGCTTTGGAGAGACAGTACCCAGCATGTCTTGGTGGGATGACAGTGTTGGCTTCTCTCACATCCTGAGAGGAAAACTGAGTTCCCTTTCATAAAAGGGGCTTGCTTTGCCTATAATCGTGATGCTGCCCTGGCAAGAGGCACTGCCTTAATTGGACGTAGGCATCAGAGCTCTGCCCTCGGCATCAGGGCATTCAAGGTGTACATGGTAGTCTTTCAGTCTCTCATGCTGAAGATCCTTCTTTGAGGGCACCTCAAACCCATGCCCTTGTTGTGGGTCTAGCCAGAGCAACCCTCAGCATGCTCTGTGCAGGGAGAAAGCACTCAGGATTTGGGCCTCTCAGTTCTCAGCTTGAGTGCATTTTCCAGCAAGAGAAAAAGTTGGTTTCTGAGCAGGCAGGCAAACTGGCCAGCCCTTTGGCACCCAAGGTAGGCATGCCTTGGATCTTGAGGCAACCTCACGACTCCTGCTCAGCCGTTCCACACTGCCCTTGCCTCATCCCTGGCCACGTGCATGCCAGGCGCTTTCAAACCGACTTCCGCTTGGTCTCCCACCAACCAAGTGTCCCTGGTGAGCAGAGGAGGATGGAAGTGGCGAGGCCCACTGGGGAAAGGCAAAGAGCATTTGTCTGGTGGAAAAGGCAGACGAGAAAAGGTAGCTTTATTTCCTTGCTTTGTTTTGCTTCTTAATCGTCTGGGGAACAAAGTGACTTAAGAATGTTTGGCACATGGAGTTTTACCCTTGTCATATGAAATGGGCGTGGGGACACGAGAGCCAAAGCGTCAGAGATTTCCATTATGAGCAAGGTGGCGATGTGAGGTGCAGAAGCCTCACAGCTTGCTTGGAAGCTGTGCCCAAAACTGCCTTGCTGGAGCCACAGAGCCAGAGCATGGAGCAGATCCTGCAGCTGCTGAGCCCAGAGGAGTCCTGGCCAGCCTGCCACAGGGAACCCAGAGTAGGGTCTGAACCAAGCAAGCCCTTAGACCTGTCCCAAGACCGTCTTTCAGAGAGATTTCTGCAGCAGGTTCTCTGCCCCCTTGGGAATAGCCTACAAGGAAGGAGGCCATCCCAGGCTGTCGTGGTTTGGCCTCAGACGGCAACAAAGGACGCAGAACAGAGCCCCCACGGCCACGTGGCCGGGAGGGGAAAATCGAAATAAAAAGGTAAAACTTGTGGGTTGAGACAAAGGCAATTTTAACAGAACCGGAAAGGAGCAAGAAATAACAACAACAACAAGAACAGAGGGATATACAACCGCGATTATGATACCGCCGCTCGCCGACCGCACCCTGGACGCCCCCAACCGCTCTCCTCCCCCGGGGGTCACCTCCTCCTACTCGCCCCCGACTTCCTGTCCCCTCCCTTCCCGGCTAGCTCCGGCTACCCATTGGGCATGGCTCACATGGGATGGAATACCTGTGTCCCTGCTAGGTCCTGGGGAGAATTAACCCCATCCCCACCAGACCCAGGACACAGGCTGAGACAGGAACACTTCCCTGCTCATTCTTTGTCTCCCTTGCCTGACGGGCACCTTGCGCTTGGAGGCTCCTGCTTCTGCCAGCAGAAGCCGTGGAGGGCCTGCGCTGGTGGAGCTGGAGGAAGTTGCTGCCAATAGCCCCTTTGTTCTCACATGAGCCCTAGACTTGTTACATTGGCACCTTTGGCTTGCCTGAATCCATTTTTTCATGTGTCAGCAGTTGCCTTTGCAGTCTTCCCATGTACCCTTGTCACCAGGACACATCTGCTCTGCCCTTATGCTCTCCCTTCTCTGCAGTTTTTATGCTGCCTTTCCCCAACATAACCAGTTCAAAGGCCTCCTGACCAGGCTAGCAGACCTGCTTGCCAACTCTTGCTGCACTTTGTCATATGTATCCCATCCCTGCCCAGCAGCCATTGTTCCTTGGAGAGAACATTGTTCCTTTAATTCTTGATGATAATGCCCTCCCTGTTGCACCAGCCACACAACCAGGGCTGGACCCAGTGGCTGAGTGCATTTCTATTTGAGCCTTTCTCCACTCACTGGAGAGAGAGTTGGAGAGAACACCATCTGATCTGCCGTGAGTTTCCCTCTTGCCCCAGCACTAAGTAGTCACCCTTGATGCACTGTGTTGGTGGATCTTGATACCCTTGATACACTATCCATGTTGGTGAGGTCACTACCCCTACTTCTTTGCTTCTACCCTTGGCTCCCAGCTTGTCTTCCCTGGCAGAGCAGCTGTGAGCAAGAACTGCATAGAAGCTCAGGCACAAGCCTCAGCCTCTTGACTGTGAATGGAACATAGGTTCCTACAGTAGCCTCAGGGCCATCTGGCTGAGAGGTCCCTTCCTTCAGGTGACCTGTGCCTACCTCATTGTGATCAGCAGCAGCAGAGGCTGTTTCCATTTGCTGCTGATCCCACAGTGTAACTCCCTTCTCTTCTGTTGGCAGCTATGCTCCTGGTTTGCCATTGTCCCAGAGCCCATAGTCTGCACTGTTCTTGCTGAAGGAGGGACATGGTGAGGAATGGAATTGGAGGGTGGTGCAGGAAAAAGGGGGAAGGCAGAGGCTCACCCAGGACTCAAACCTTTTAACCTCAAAAAGCAGAATACCTCCTTCCAGACAGGAGTTACCAAGGGGCGATGCAATTTTTCTGAAGTGACTCAATTTGATTTAGTTTGGAATGGTTCGAGTTGGTGTTTAGTTTGTTTGGGAAGGCTGGGTTGGGTTGCACAGTGCTGGGTTGGAGGCAACTGAGTTGGGTGCTGTTGGGTTAGGTTTGGCTTGGTTGATTTGGGTTTTTTTTCGGGGGGTGGGAATTCCCCTCAGTGTTTTTCACAATATGGAGCTGGGTGGCATTGCCAGGAGCAACAGTGGCCACCCCCAACACCTGTAAAAGGCAGCCCCTTTTACAGGTTAAGTGACAGCAACCAGGAGCTGTCACTCCAGTGGGGAGTGACAGCAACCAGGAGCACTGTAAACAGAGCAGGCAAACAAGGCACAGTGCATCCACCAGAGTGTGGCTCGGCAGTTTGCATGGCAGATCACACAGCAGGACACACAGAGAGAGGGGCCTTTGGAAAGCAGGCTATTTTCTCCTGGGGGCCAAATGAAGGCAGGTTCCTGCTGAAACAAAATGGCATCCGCCTGCTGCAATGGCAAAGCTGTGGCTGAAGCCCAGACAGAAGTGACAAAACCTCTCTATGTGGGCACCTACACCCAGACTAACTTCCCAAGAACTGAAAGAGGTGCTGATACACAAAATCACATGGAACACCAGAACCTGGAAGTTCCACTACGGTCTGAAAGCAGAGGAGGATGCCATGGGTGCAAGTGTGCCCAGCTGGATGAACTCTTCAAGCCGGTAGCCACAGCACCTGACAGGCAGCACAGTATCCAGGAATCTGAGTGAGAGATCAATGTGTGGTATTGTGCATTGTCACAAGCTGAGCAACAGCCCTGCCTTAAGACTTTGCAAAGGGAAGGTAAGCTTGCTTCCAAGTTTGAGCCACAGACTCAACAAACTCACAAGTCAAAGAAGACTGGACTTTTGCCTCTGCTTAGGGCAGGAGGAGGAATCTTCCCTTTCCCACTGAAGTGCATGGGGGTCTTCTTCCTCACTACAGGAGTCTCTGTTTCTCTTTATTGAATACCATGAGATTCCTGTCAACCTGTTTCTCCAGTCTGTCAAGGTCCTCTTGAATTGCAGCACCACTGCCTGCCATATCATAAAATCATAGAATCTAAAATCTAAAAACTAGAATCACAGAATGGTTTGGACTGGAAGGGATTGTCAAAGCTCATCTACTTCGCCCACCCTGCCATGGGCAAGGGCATCTTTCAGTAGATCAGTTTGCTTAAAACCCCATCCAACCTGACTTTGAACACTTCCAGTGATGGGGCATCCACATCTTCTCTGGAGGACCTGCTCTGGTGTCTCACAATCCTCGTTGTAAAACCTTTCTTTCTTACGTCCAGTATAAACCTACACTCTTTCACTTTAAAGCCATCACCCCTTGTCCTGTCACTGCAGGCCTTGGCAAAAAGTCTGTCTCCATCTTTCTTATAAGCCTCCTTAAGTATTGGAAGGCCACAAGAAGGTCTCCTTGGAGTCTTCTCTTCTCAGGGCTGAACAACATAACTGACAGTAGAAAATTAGAATTATAATGTGCACTGAGGTGAGACTGACTTGTTGGTAGTTCCCAGGGTCCTCCTTTTAAAAATGGGTACAATATTCCCTTTTCTCCAGTCACTGGGAACTTTGCTTGACTGCCATGGCTCTGGAGAATTTTGCTGCCTGCTGGGAGCTCACAGCCATGATGTCTTGGAGAGAATGTCAAGACTGTTTAAGTAGGGTCAAATGATGCTGCAACAAAGTGGCTGTTAGAATTATCAAGAGACTTTCACAGAATCATAGAACCATTTAGGTTGGAAAAGACACTTAAGAGCATCAAGTCTAACCGTAATCCAGACACTATAAGTTGCTATTAAACCATGTCCCTCAGTACCACATCTAAATATCTTTTAAGTACCTCCAGGGATGAAGACTCAACCACTTCCCTGGGCAGCCTGTTCCAATGCTTCATAGCACTTCTGGTGAAGAAATTTTTCCTAATGTCCAATCTAAACCTTCCCTGGCACAACTTGATGCCTTTTCCTCTCATCCTATCACTTGTTACTTGGGAAAAGAGACCGACACCCATCTCACTACAACCTCCTTTCAGGTAGTTGTAGAGACCGGTAAGGTCTCCCCTCAACTTCCTTTTCTCTAGACTAAACAACACCACTTTCCTATGCCACTCCTTACAAAATTTGTGCTCTAGTCCTTTCACCAGCTTTGTTGCCTTTCTCTGGACACACTCCAGCACCTCAATGTCTTTCCTGTAGCGAGAGGCCCAAAACTGAAAACAGTCTTCAAGGTGCAGCCTCACCAGTGCCAAGTACAGGGGGACAATCACTTTCCTGCACTACATTTCCTTCAGAATAATGTTAAAGGGATTAGACCAGCTCTCTCCCCCTCCTCTCCTTTTAAGAGACCTGCTGCTTCTGACCTGTCCCTCCCACACGTACAATCCAAGGGTGTTGGGGGCCCAGAAACTCCCTCAGATACCCGCCTTGGCTACCTCACAGACTCATGTTTCTCTCACCACGATGCAACTGCTGCTGCTGCTAGGATCCTCAGTCTGCAGTTTGAACTGTATCACTCCTCTAAGACCTGTATCATCTGTAAACTTGCTAAGGGTTCCCTCTGCCCCATTGACCATGCCATTAGTGGAAAATGTTAAACAGTGTAGAATTCAGTATTGATCACCATTAGTGTCTGGCCTCTAGATGGAGTTTCTGCCACTGATCAGAACCCTCTGGGCCTGGAATTTCAGCCAGTTTTCAGTCATCCCTCTGTCCACTTACCTGGTTCATTAATTCTTCTGTGAGGCTATCATAGGAGTGAGCTGTGAAAGTCTTGTTCATGTCAAAAAATCAATTCACTTGCTCTCCTCTTGTCCCCAAGGTAGTCATCTCTTCACTGAAGGCTTAGATATGCATGTCAGAGATGAGTTCCCCATCCTAAGTCCCTACTGACTACTCCAAATCACCTTTCTATGCTTCATATGATTGGAAATGGTTTGCAGCTCCTTATTCTTTCTGGTGACTGAGGTGAGGTTACTTCAAGTTCCCCGAGTCCTCCTTCTAGCCCTTCTTGAAGAAAGGAGTAGTGTTTGCTTTCCCTCAGTGCTCAGGAACCTCATCTGATTTCTGTCACTGTTCAAAGACCGTTGAGAGTGGTCTGGTATTGACATTGGTGACTTCCCTCAGCATTTATGGATTCACCTCACTAAGGCCAACAGACTTCGGCATACCCACTATTTTTAAATGTTCCCTAACCTGATCCTCCTCTACCAAGGGTATGTCTTCATTGCTCCACGCTTTCTCACTCTGCTTAGGAGCCTGTGTGTCCCTAATGCAAAACTTAGCAGTGAAGACTGAAGTGAAGAAGGCATTGAGTTCCTTGTTTTTTCCTGTGTCCTCCATTACCAGCACCCCACTCCCTTCACATTCAGAAGTGGACCCGAACCTTCTTTAGTCTTTCTTTTGCAGCAGGTGTCCTCTTAGAAACCTTTCTTATTACCCCTCATGGCCCTTGCCAGATTCAGCTCAAGGTAGGAGGTCAGGTCAAGAAATTCTCCCTGAAGTTGAAGGCCACTGGTGACATGCATGGGGAGCATGAACCTTGCAATGGGCAATGACAGAAAGGAAGTAGTTCCTGATTGCTGTATGAACAACTCTTTCGTGTGTCTTTCAGCATGATGAGATAGATGCCTGGATCTATCAGCCCCTAGATTCTCAAGGCATTCCTGCTTCTGCCCTGATTGCTCCAGACTGCTCCAGAACCACTGTGTCCACTCAGGGGAGGGACCACATGTCCCATCTGTCCCAAGTGCTTCAGACTCACCTCTGCCAGGTCCATCAGGCCCTTCACATTCCCCAGGACACAATCCACTAGACAAGGTTGCAGAGCCCAAATGTTCAGCTAGAGCTCATTCTGGGACCTCAATGCCTTGATCACAGATTTCAATTGGCACTGAGCAGCAGTCATCTGTCCCCAGGGAAGGTAAAACTTACCCTGTGCATGCACTAGTCACCAGAAAGCAGACAGAAAGTGTCAGGGGTGTGGGAACTTTGAATGAGGGGAGCCAGGGTGTGAGAAAAGCCGTCTACCAGAAGCCAAAAGACAGCAGAGAAGGCAGTGATAAGCACAGCCCCCAGGCAGCATCCTGTTCAGGGAAAAAGATTCCCTCTGTGGCAACCATGGGCAGCTCAGGTTCTTTTAGATTTATTGCTGCCTGTCGGGACTCTGAGACTACTGCTATGGGCAGAGGTTGGCAAACAGACCAAAGCCCCCTCCCCAAGGATGTTTGTTTACATTGGGGTTTCTTGGCATGGCACAAAGCCCCTCTAGACTCCAGCAGGAGTACAGACAACACTGGACAACACTCTCATAGGATGGAGGGTGGGAGCTTCAGAATGGCCAGTGGGCAAAGACACAAACAGGTCATTAATCTGGCATGCTTTGGAAATGCACTTGAGCCAATTCTCCTTCCCCTGGCCATTCTCCTCCTCCTTCCCTCTTCTCCCTCCCTTTTACCCCTTCCGTTCCATTCCGTTCCTTGCAATCCACTGCAGTACCATCCTTTACTGAACAATTAAATGGTACTTTATGAGAAACAGAGGCATTCCTTGAAACCTTCCAGGATGTGGTGCAGCAAGGAGCCAGCAGAATTACTTTGGTTTGGGGCTTTCTTGTTCAGTTATTGCAGACTGAAATGGAAATACCTAAAATGTCCATGGGATGGCAGCAAGAGAACACCCACGGAGTTTTCAGTGTAGTCTAGCTCAGCTGTTTGTTCTCCAGATGCTCTTTCACCAGCTGCTCGGACTGACAAATGGTAACTTCCTCTCCAAAACCAAAATCAACCTTAATCTATGACTTCCAAAACTTACTAAACCTGTACAGAAAAAGAGGGGAATTGCAGAGGAAATAATGGGTGTGGGTGGTCAGGACAGAAAAAGAATTTGTATGGGTGGAACTAGGTTGTACACAGGGCATTTTCTCCTCACAGGCAAAGGAGCTCTAATTCCTGAGTGTGTAGAAAAAGGAAAAATCCCCTGCAAATACATGATTTCTAGCGCTCCATGAAAATCCCCTCAATTTCCTTTTAAGTACGAAGTAACTAAAAGTAAATCACCTTCATTTCTCTTGCAGTTTATAGCCTGTGGGCCAAGGGTAACACAAAGAGCCTCCCTTAACAGGATTCTCTTCTGGAAGGGAGTGAATCTTCCTAAATTTCTGATTCCAGGGTTGCTTAAAGAAAAAAAACAATGTCCTTTGCTGTGCTGAACGTCAAAAGCCAATCTGGATGGTGGCTTGTACGTGGGAGTGGTGTAGCAGAGTATTTACAGCCTCCCACTCTGTCATAGGCAGTGCTACAAGTAGACGGAGTTACAAAGACCAGGATCGTGATTGTGCATGCTCCGGTCGGTCCCTACCAAAGGGCCCACCCTAACCCCACCTTCCAGTCACACTGCCTACATCCAGACCTGCAAGCCAGTGCTTTCCTCCTTTCCACTCCGTACCCATCCCTTGGAGTTTATTCCCACAACACCAATAAAAGAGAGAAGTGCCATGACTGGTTTTCATATGAAGTTTGTGAATAACAGTTAAGAGAGAAGTTAATTCAAAAGTTCTATATGAACATTCACATCTGAACAGCTGTTACTATCCACAGTTCCTGTAACCTTGTCTACCACTTGTAAAGCCCAAAAAGCCCATGGCTCCACATTTAACCCCAGAACAACTTTTTTGAATGGTCTCATGCAATAATATGGGAACAGACAGTCTTTTTAGGGATCCTCAGCAGAACGTTGTTAGGATCAAATGTGTGTCATCGTTAGTCTCCTGGGTGCCCAGGACCCCTTCAAAGGAGAAGGGAGTACATGACCCATGCCTAAAGGCTGCCTACCCAAAAAGATGATGAACCAGGGGTTAGCCGTAGGAGGCATTGGCCACAATAGCAGCTGGGAATTGAAATTATTTTTACGCTCTGGTAGAAGAAACTTGTGTAACTTCTCGTGTCTCCCTCTACGCTCTTTTCAAAGAGGACAGGATGAGAAAATGAAGACTGGAGACTGAGACAGCTTGTCCTGGGTCTTCATTGTCAGCTTTGCCAGAGGCCTGGTTTTAAGACAAGCGTCTTCCTGGGGATACTGGTGGCTTTGTCCTTGAGAGGCGGTTGGTGTCAGCCCTGTACTTAGATTCTAGGCACAGCATCTGGTCTGGTCACTACATGGTGGGAAGGGAGGGCCCAGTGCTGCTGAGCTTCTGGAGAGCCCTGCAACGGCCAGGGCTTCTGGAGAGGGCTGCACGAGGCCCTGATAGGCCTTCCTGCATATGTTGCTGGAGATGGTAGCAGGGTGGGTTTTGCCCATCTACTCTGTGCCTCTCACCTGTATCCACTTCTGTATACAAGTGAATGCCTGGAAGTTATTCTAGGCTTTGGCTCCCAGGAGAAACCTTTGTATGACCACAACTGAGGCCAACTGGGCTCCTGGTAGCCTGAAAGGCCAGAGGCTCATGAGCAAGCTACTCCCTGGCTTGCCATCTACCTGCTGGTGGAGCACTGGAACAGGTTGCCCAGGGAGGTGGTTGAGGCCCCATCCCTGGAGGTATTCAGGGTGAGGCTCGACGAGGCCCTGGGCAACCTGGTCTAGTTGGGGGTGTCCCTGCTGACTGCAGGGACGTCGGACTAGATGACCCTTGGAGGTCCCTTCCGGCCTGGGCAATTCTATGATTCTATGATTCTATGATTCTACCAGAAAGACCTCAGGAACATCTTTCTAACTTCTGTGGAGAACAGCAGCCCTGCCGGTTACATCTGCAAAACCAGAACCTGCAGAAAGGCAAAGTAGGAAGCAGGCAAATGCCTACTTCCAATGGAAGACTCAGCCCAGCAAGGCTTGCAGCATCTTTGAGATTTCTTGCTGCCAGTAACCCATGTGTGCACATCCATCGAGGGGAGCAGCCCTGCTGGAAACCCTCTGGCAGGGGCTGGACCCCTGACAAGAAGACTTGAGGATCATGGGGCAGATCTGGTCTTCAAGGCCATCTGTAAGGGTTCAGGGCCTGGTGCATGACCCATGAGTCACCTGGTCTCCTGTGTTGGTCAGCCTGGCCTCAGCCACAGCTGCAGGTGCTGAGAGATCTCTGGCTGCCCATTGAAGCCTGTGGGAGGAGGCAGGAGCAGAACTGGAGGCTCCTGTGGTAGGAGCAGTTACCATAACTGCTGGACCCTGTTGCAGTCCAAGCAGGCAAGGATATATGGAGTAAGCATGCTGAGGAAAGCCCTGAGGGAGCTGAAAGGCTAAGGTCCCAGTGAGACTTGAAATCATATCACTGCATTCAGAATCCAGAGTGCTCATTTTTATACCATGGGATCTCCTGGGCAGATGCTCTCTTTCCACTTTGCCCACCCTCAATCAGCCAGATTCTTCTGGCTGAGCCCAACAGTCTCTCCATCTCCCTGGCCACCACTAAGTATAGCCAGGGCCACCAAGCACTCTCTAGTCACAGGGCCTTTCAATGGAGCAGCAAAGGTCTTCACACAAGGCTGATGTGCCCTCTCTTACCAGAGAGAATCTTACCTGTGAGAATCTTGCTTTCATGTAACTAGACCTGTTATGAAGTTACCAGTGGAACATCTTCAGTGTTGCACCTCACAGAGTACATTGATGGCCCAGCAATCTGTGGTTTGAGCTTGCACTTGTGGTCTCTGCTGCCACTTCTGTTCACCCCTGTGTTGGACAGCCTGTTGCTGCTTCTCTGGTATCTCACCTTGTGGCTCATACTGCGCAGCCATTATCAGATATCTTTATTCTAGCTGAGCTCCTGTCCTGGCGAAATGAGGGGACCAAGACAGAGGGCAGAGAATGAGGTTTAACAGATGGAAGAGCTGGCAGAAAGCACCTAATGCTGAAGCTTACATGATCAGTGCTCATGCTTCGTCTATACAACTTTCTACTTAAGTCTGTCACTGCATGAAACCAGGAGACAGAGTCTACACTAAGGTATACTAGAGAAACACGGACTTCAGCTGTGTTTGAAGGGACCTTAACAGGTATTGGTAACTACCAATACGAAGGTAAAATGCAAGGGCCTGCTCAACTGGATCCATGTTTCCTAGGGTAAAATGGTCACACCAGCTTCAAACACAAAACAGTGTATCATCTGTCACAGCAAAGAAGAATGATCTAGAAGAACTTCCTTTGCTCAAGTGTAAGCAGTACAACAACCTACAACCCTGCAAATAGACTTTCACGATATCAAAGTGATTGATATCACCTGAACCTGTCAATTGTTTTCGGTAATTGTAGCTTTGCTCTGGGATTTTCCATTTGGATTTATATTATTGCTGGTCATATACTAACTCATAAGAATTATTCTATTATATGGCCTTAGGTAATGAAGGATTATGAGGAATATGTGGCTCTAAGACCCACAAGATACTGCCTGTCAGTTGGACTGGCATTTGTACATAAGGATGGGATTTTTTTCCTGTTTTTCTTTCCTTTTCTCAACATTTCCAGATCTCTTCCAGAATGACAGACACATCCTACCCCAAAGTATCAAACGCAGTACAAAATGCTCTCTGCAAAATCCACTTGTTATTTGCCAAGCTAGCTTCCACCAGTTAGCACAAACTTTCTTCTCCTGGCCAGTAATATCAGAATTAGAAAGGGCTATCATAAATATATTTGCTGTAATAGAAGAGATAAATAATGCTATGGTTAACACTATTTCAGCCTTACGGTTAGTGAGAGAACAAGAATCTCAGGTAGCCCTGCAAAACAGCATGGTTTTAGATTATGTGCTTGTTGCTCAAGGAAGTGTATGTGTATTAGTTAACACCCCTTGCTGTACATATGCAAACCAAGATCAGAGAATAGAAATGGACATACACAAAAGTTGAGGTAAACTTCACATACTCCGTGATATACCTGGAGAAGAAAACAACCCATGACTGGCGGGCATGACTCTGAAACATAGAAGGATGGTGGTGAGGAAAAACTACTTAAGATGGTATTGAAGTATATTTTGTTGAGTTTATTAACTCTGGTGGTTGTGTACCTAATTGGTTTAGCTGATCTTTTGTTGTACCAAATTGGCATGTAAAAGGATAGAAACATAGAATCATAGAACTGTCTGGGTTGGAAGGGATCTTTAAGATCCTCTAGTCCAACCATCAGCCTAACTCTGATAAAAAAACATCACTAAACCATGTCACTAAGCACTATGTCAACCCATCTTTTAAATGCCTCCAGGGATGGTGTCTCAACCACTTCCCTGGACAAACAAGATAAAACAAGACACGACTCAAGCAGAGGCCAGAACAATGATGCTGCATATATAAGAGAAAAAGGAAGAAGTACTGACTATGACTATATAACTATATTTATATGACTATAAATTATTATAAAATCTAAGGGAAAGAATGGATGATGGGACAGCACAGCTCACATGGTGAGATTGATCCTGGGCTCCCAGGATTGTGCAGCCCTTCTACCTAGCTTTAAGAGAAAGAGGTCTTTACAGGCCTCAATAGTTAAAAAAGCCCATCTGCAGCTAATGGTCTTGCCAGTCAGCACAATTTACTTAAAAAGTAGTGGATCGTTTGTAAGAGGATGCACTATATAGAGCATCCTCTTCTGAAGGTGCCTGAAAGTGAGCTGTAAATAAAAGGAGGGAGCATAGAGAAGTGAGGTGGAACAATATTTTTTTAAAATAAAAATAGATATGAAGCATAAAGAGAAATTTTAATCACTTGCAATGATTTCTGTGAGTAATTACTACTTGCAAAATGGGGGGATGATGGGTAAATTCAAATTACAACTGCTCAAAAATGGTAAATTGTGACCAGTGAATGATCTGGAATAGAGGGCAAGAAGGCCTACCTGCAGAACTGGCTGGGTGCAGGTAGGCCAGAGACAGAAGGCTTCCCTGTAAAGGAGTGAAGATTCCCTTGTGGATGAGATAAGAATTATAACAATATTGTCTTGTTGGAATCCTAGAATGTGAATGCTCAGGGGCCATCTTTGACCAGCCAGGGGATGCACCCAATGCAGAGTTGAAGTGCCTTATACTGACACTCACATTGTTATAGTTGAATTTAAGGCAAATCAAGTCTGAAATAGATTCACAAAATATTTATTAAGGTAGAAAAGCAAAAACAGCGCTGGGCGGCCAGGGAGTCACAGCTCCACCAAAGGCTCACAAATTTAGACAAGTTAAACAGCTCTTTTTATCTTCACGAAGGTTGGTTTCGATATCTTCGGTACACCCCTCCACTTCTTTCATTATCGTGGCTTCTTCAGGCCTGTTCTTGCCTCAGGCTGTTTTGATAAAAATGGGAGTTGCAAAAATTAGTTCATACAATCTTTCTTTACATGGTTGATTGGTACAAAGGTTTTAAACAAAGATACAGGTTGCAGTTTTACCATTCTTCTTAAGATAATGCATTTTGATAACATTGTGGTTAAGCCTGTTCTTGCCAGACAGGACGTTCCTATGTCTGGTGCAGCGAGATCATTCCCCTAGCTCAAGTCGTTTGATCAGCAAATTACCCTTAATTACTTATTACAACATGATCCGTGCTGGTGTAACCGTATATAAGGAAATATCACATACTGCTGTAGTGCATGAAGGCATAGACCCCAGTTGGTGATACAACCAGAATTGTTTATTATAACCAACAGGCAGCTTATATAGTACCAGTGTATCTTTCCCAACCGACACACCTCTGCAACCCCCAACTGCCAGGCAGGCGGAATTCCCCTCCATCAGTCAGGGGCCCCAGGCATTGTTTACAGGCTGTCTGGAGATGCTCATGGGCCATCCTCTGCCATTGTTCCTGCTTCTTCTTCTGGTCTCTGCTTCTTCTCCAATCCTGTTAACCCCCTGTTCTCGCACATCTCCCCCTTTTTTGTTTAATGTACAGAATAATGACATGTGTATTACATCTTAATGACTACATTGAACCTATACTATTAAAACTACTATAAATTATAAAACTATTAACTAGATTCCTATAACTCTTTTACGCCATGGCTGGTTTCTACATAAACTTCTTTTTCTAACATCATACTTTGTAAGGCAAGTACAGAGTGCATTTGAGCATACATGACTTGATTTATGCTTTTGTAACACAGGGAAACAAACATGGTAAACATAACATAATCATTAACAGATCAGGCCTGATAACATTAAAACCAATGATATTTTTGTGAGCAGAAAAGATTCACTGCTTTGTTGTTTCTGATGATTGTTCGTGCTGCTCAGCTTCTAGATATGGTCGAATGAATCGTGCTGGTATCCACTTGGGACCATTTCCTGTGGAAACACAAGCATATCCTTGCCCCCAGGTTATCAATAGCATGGGGCCTTCCCATTGTCCAGTGGCCATATCACAAATATGGACCATTGGCCGTGTTTTGAACATTGGGGAAGCTCCGAAGTGTCAATTCACTTGTGTCATTTCAGTGTTGTCTCTGTTTAGAAAATTCAAAACAAAAGTGGCTTTCCACAGTCGTTCCTGTGGTGGATCTTCCAAACTCCCCCTTTTTTGTTTAATTAGCAATTGCTTCAGCATTTGATGGGCACGCTCAATGATCGCCTGCCCTGTAGGGGAGTGTGGAATTCCAGTGACGTGGCGAATGCCCCATTCCTGTAAAAAAAGTTGTGTGGTTTTAGATACATACGCAGGGCCATTGTCAGTCTTGATAGTTTCTGGTATACCCATGGCAGTGATAGCTGCTAGCCAGTGTCATCGACCAAATTCTCCAAAATGTGTAACATCCGTTTGCCAAATTTGCAGTGGTGAGGTGCCACGTGGGTTAACTCCCAATTGTGGCAACGGGGCTATAGATTGGCATTCAGGGCATGTCAAGATAATATTATGTGCTTGGTCAGTGGTTAGCTGAAATTGCTTTTTTAGTGCCTTCCTGTTTTGGTGAAAGAAGTTATGTGAGAGCTGTGCTTGTTGAAATAATTGTGGTGTGGTGAGGGCAACTGTGGCTTTGTCTGCAGTACGGTTGCCCTCGGCTAGGGGTCCTGGAAGAGAGGTGTGTGACTGTATATGTGTGACATAATAGGGTAGTTTACGGTAGGAAACATAGTGCCATAATTTTTTAAGTTGTCCGAATAACTCTGGGTTGTTGACTTCCTTTAGGAAGGCACCTTCTATATGCTGAACAATTCCTGTAACATATAAAGAATCAGTTATGATATTGAGATTTACATCAGAAAAAAGCTGAAAAGCACGTGCAACAGCTGCAAGTTCAACAACTTGGGGCGATCCATCTACACATTTAATATCTTGTTTCCAGAGATTGTCGGTGGATCGCCAAAGGACCACTGCTCTGTGCGTTTTCCCGGAACCGTCTGTGAATGCTGTAACTGCATTAGAGAGAGGGGTATGAGAAAGTAAGGTTCGATTAGTCAGGGGTAATCCTTCTAAAGAATTTAACAGAGAATGTTTAGGAAAATGGATTAAAATCTGACCAGTGTAGTCTGCGAGTGGAGTCTGCACACTGAGAGACTCTGCTAACATCCAGTCCAAGTCTTTTTTGTTGGTGGGAATATAAATGAATTCTGGATCACTGGCTATTAGAGTCTGAAGTTGGTGGCGGCCTTTCTGAATCAAGTTGGCAAACATTTCTAATCGTGAAGTTACAGTTTTTGTAAATGCATGAGGCAAAAAGAGCCACTCTATTATTATAAGTGGGTCTTCTTTTACTGAATCCCACTGGCTTAGAAGGGCATATGGCTGAAAGGTATTTTGAATGATGACTAAGTACACTGGAAGGGTTAAACAAAGACAGTGACTTTGATGTGTCTGTAAAGCCTCTATTACTTGCTGTAGACATTGCAGTCCAATAGGTGTCAGCTGTCTTTTAGAATTTAAGTCAGGGTCACCTTTTAACAATTGAAACAGAGGGTGCAGATCTTGTGTAGTGATACCCAGAAAAGGTCTGAGCCAGTTGATAGTTCCCAACAATTTTTGCAGATCATTCAGAGTCTTTATTTGTAATACCAGTTGCAGTGCTTGTGACTGGATGGTGTGAGCTGTAATCTTCCATCCTAGGTATTTCCAGGGTGGTGCACATTGGACCTTTTCCTCGGCTATCTGCAAGCCTGCTCCTTGGACAGCACGGCAGACTTGGCAGACGACTGTCTGCAGGTCTTTGTCCTTTTCAGCAGCTATAAGTATGTTGTCCATGTAATGATAAATTATAACATGAGGGTTTGCATTTCAGACAGGTTGTAAAGCATTTGCTACAGTTAATTGGCAGATAGTTGGACTATTTAGCATACCTTGTGGCAACACAGTCCAATGATATCCTCGTGTCGGCTGTTCCTGATTGACAGATGGTACAGAGAATGCAAACCAGGGTGCATCCTTTGGGTGCAGAGGAATAGCAAAAAAACAGTCTTTGAGATCAATGATGGTTATTGGCCAGTTTTGAGGCAGCATAGAAGGTGAAGGAAGACCAGGCTGTACCAGGCTGTAGCGCACCCATGGGCTCAATGACGGCGCTCGAAGATCATGTAACAATCGCCATTTGCCACTTGCCACTTTTCTTAGGTATTACAAATACAGGAGTGTTCCACTGGGCTGGTAGTGGGTACAATATGGCCGGCGGCCAATTGTTCTTGTACTGTCATGCAAATGCAGCAGTTTATCCTTTTTCAGGGGCCATTGATCTATCCAAACAGGTTTTTCTGACTTTCATGTCAATGAAAGAGTCTGCTGCTTGTCAATAGCCCCTATTGAAAATTTGTTTTCAGGAAGATTCCCCACTGGCTTAACAAGTCTCGGCCCCATAACATAACAAGGCGGAGACAGAGTCCAAGCCATAATTTTGATTTCTCCCGTAAAATCGGCATCAATTATTCCAGGCAGAACAAAAAGTCCCATTTTTGTGGTCAAGGAACGCTCTAACAAAAGAGCACTCCTGCCATTTCCAAGAGGTCCTACCACCCCAGTGGGGATGAGAACAACTGCTGTGGTATCTAGAGTTACTGACTGGGCTGTGGCCAGGTCCACTCCTGCACTTCCAGCTCTGGCTAGATGGAGCATGCTGGCCAAGCCTTGTTCCGTGGTCTTGGGACTGTATTTGTTGTCGTCGCGCGCAGTCTCACGCTCCTCCCCCCGTTTCCCGAACTCCCGAGGGTTCGACCATCAGCATGGAATTTGGATTTGCAGTCACTTGCCCAGTGCAGTCCCCTGCCGCAGCGAGGGCACGGTCGGTCTGGCATGATGCGATTTTCTCAACCACCTCGTTTAACCATTTTACAATCTTTTTTAAGATGCCATGGCTTTCCACAATTATAACAATCTGCATTCAGAGCAGCCCCCACAACGAGCTGTGTTGATAACGCATCAGCTAAGAGACTCATTTTATGAATTTCTGTGCCGATATCTTGGCACGCTTTTATCATATCAGTGATGGAGGGATTAGCATTCTCAATTGTTTGCAACACTTTACGGCAGTCAGCATTAGCATTTTCAAAGGCTAATTGTTTCATGAAGCATTTTCAAAGGCTAATTGTTTCATGAGAGTATCACGAGCTACTCGGTTATCTACTTGTCTCTCTATTGCATTTTGGAGCTGATCAAGGAACTTTATATAGGGTTCACTGGGCGCTTGTGTGATAAGAGAAAAGGAAGCTTGTGGAGCGGCTGTATCAGGGACCCGTCTCACCGTGCGCAGTACAATGTCTTTTACTTGCTCAAAACACGGTCTGTCCATCTGGGCTTGTGCGTCGGGAGTGTGAGAAACACCGGCTCACACTTAAAATTTAAAGAGGACAAAGTCACTGGAGCAAAGATTTATTGTACGAGACAGAGCTGAATCGGGTGCATCTCAAAGTAGAGACACACACATCTTTAGTTTTTTAGATATTTTATACCTTTCTTTCCCCTGAGTCGCCGCCTGAATACACGTCAGTTTCCGGCTTTCCTCCACCAGTAAAGCTGTTGCTGCCACCGCTTGCACACAGGTTGGCCACCCTCGTGACACCGGATCCAATACTTTAGATAAATAGGCTACTGGTTGTTTCTGCCCTCCCCAGGCCTGAGCTAACACTCCATAGGCTATTCCACCCTCAACATTTACATAAAGGTGGAATGGCTTTTCTAGGGAAGGAAGAGACAATACAGGTGCTTGTATTAGTTTGTGTTTAAGTTCTTCAAACTGCTGCC
>QJSC01008266.1:7715-45702 GCA_003697955.1 Calidris pygmaea
CCCCCCCCCCCCCCTCCTCTTCCACCCCCGGCTCCCGCTCACTCCCCAGGACAGATTTCACACTGTGTCCAGGTCAGCCAAAAAAAGGGGAGGAAATGGAGAACAGCGGAATGATTAATTCTACCTGCTTCTCCCCTGAGTGATCACCTGCTTTCGGGGTCATGAATAGCAGGTAGCTCTCTCCGGCTCCAGCTCTGAGAGGCTCATTTGTTTGGTGACAGCTGAGTGACAAGACCTGAAATCCGAGCCCTCAACTTTGCCTGATGTGTGGATAAAACCCTGGATGTTCCCTCAAACATTTCAGGAAATGAAAGTTGTAACGCGATCTCTTGTGCGCCCACATCTCCCCCAGCAACACACAAAAGCTCAAAGGAACCTTCTCAGATTAAATTCAGCCTGGAGAGGATGGAAGGAAAATGGAGAGCAGGCTGAGAAAGCTGGAACCGGCAGGCTTTTCTTCAGCACTTATTGGAAATGTCTGTCCAAAGCAGGGATTTAGAAAGGTCACCTCTACGGTAGGCGCCTCGTCCTGCGGGCAGCCTGCTTCTCCCCAGCCCACCTCCACGCTGGGGGGGCAGCCCAGAGAGGTGGGGGTCACGCTCAGATTACCTGGGGAGGAAATAATTCAGTGTTAGAAAAACAAACGCCCAACCAGAAAGCCAGCCTTCCCGCCTCTCTCCTCCTGTCGTTGCCCGGGGCACACTGAGCCAGCCTTGTCCCCCGGCACGAGCCACACGTCTGCTCTGCCCCCCTGTCCCCACAGAGGGGCACGGACCCCCTCTCGGTCCCCGTAACTCTGGGCCACGTATTGACAAATCCTCCACAGAGGCCCCCGGTGAGGAGCGGGTGCTCGCTCGGCCCAGGGGTTTAAATGTGACCCGTTGCACCAGGGGAGGTTTAGATTGGATATTAGGAAAAACTTCTTCACGGAAAGGGTTATCCAGCATTGGAATGGGCTGCCCAGGGAAGGGGTTGAGGCACCATCCCTGGAGGTGTTCAAAAGACGGGTTGACATGGTCCTCGGGAATATGGTTTAGTGTTGGTTGGTGTGTGTGTTTTGTTTGGTGGTTTTGGTTTTTTGTTGTTTTTTTTTTTTTTTTTTTCCTTATGGTTGGACTAGATGATCTTAAAGGTCCCTTCTGACCTAGGTGATTGATCCTGTGATCATTTCCAGCCCTGGCTCATGCATCCCCAACTGCGAGGCCAGGAGCCCAGAGCCACGACGCGGTTTGGGGGGGACCTTTGTGCCCTGTGTCTTTCAAACCCGGTCTGCTCAGTCAGGTGGTCGGATCTTCGTCTCCAGACAGGTTGGGAGACATCAGCAGCAGCTGGAAGGAGGTGGGGTGTGCGGTACAGGCAGCATCGGGCCCAGGGATCCGGGCTGCCTCCCTCCTGGGTAGATGGTTTTATGGTCCCACCTGTCGCTGGGCAACCAGCAGCTGCTTCCACTCTTCTCCGGCCTGAAGATAAAGTGCTATTTAACAATCATGCAACTATTATGGAAGTGCTTCGGGCTCATAAAGAAAACAGCAGATGCCCCAAGGTAACTCTTTACCTCTGTGCTTCGCCCTTACTCCTGCTTTTCTCTGGGGAGCAGCTCCCGGGCACCGCAAAGGTGGAGGTGGAAATCTCCTTGTCTGCCTACCTGGTACGCTTCACCACCGGGCATTTTGCATCCCAGGAAGAGCTCGCTGTGGGGTGAGGCTGCTGGGGGCTGGGTCTCTGCACATGCTGCCTTCAGAGGCAGGTGCTTTAACCCCCCTGATGCACGCAGATGGTCTTAAGAGCAGCAGAAGCAGCAAAGGTACAGCCAACAGGCTGCTTGGCCAACCTGGCTGTGGCCACCCATTTCCAAAGGTGGGTTTTGCTGTTCCTGTTTGGGCAGAAGCTGTCAGGTTTTCTGAGGGGAGGGCAGAGGTGGCGGAGGGCAGAAATGGGCTGCAATAGGGCTACAAAGATGATGAGGGGCCTGGAGCATCTCCCTTACGAGGAGAGGCTGAGGGACTTGGGGCTTTTTAGTCTGGAGAAGAGAAGGCTGAGGGGGGATCTCATCAATGCTTAGAAATACTTCAAGGGAGGGTGTCAAGAGGATGGGGTCAGTCCTTTTTCAGTGGTGCCCAGGGACAGGACAAGAGGAAATGGGCACAAACTTGAATGTAAGGAGTTCCACCTAAACATGAGGAGGAACTTCTTTCCTGTGAGGGTGGCAGAGCCCTGGCAGAGGCTGCCCAGGGAGGTGGTGGAGTCTCCTTCTCTGGAGACATTCAAACCCACCTGGACACGTTCCTGTGGGACCTGCTCTGGGTAGCCTTGCTTTGGCAGGGGGTTGGGCTAGATGATCTCCAGAGGTCCCTTCCAACCCCATATCACTCTGTGGTTCTGTGAGACGGCAGAGGCCGCATGTGCAGGAGCTTTGGTTCAGCCCAAGCGTACAAAGTAACCTGAGACGCTGTCATCTTTCCCAACTGGACATGGACACAATTTTAAATATGGAAACGAAGGGAAATTTGCTTTAATCTTCAAGCAGAAGAGAGCAAATTACCAGGCTCCCCAGGGATTAGCAGTGCTCGCCCCAGCAGCAGCCTGATGCTGTCTGGAAAGAGGGCACCAGGCTGAACCCCCATCCCGTGCCACCCTGTCTGTCCTTCCAGCTGGACTTGTCACCAAGCACAGGAACATTTCCCATCTCCCCAGGCTTTCTAACATTTGATCCCAACTCCCTAAATTTTAAACAGAGGTTGAACTTTCTCCGGAGCATGTAATCCCAATCCTAATAACGGGGTTGGGGAGGCAAATTTAGTTCAATTACCATTTCCTGCTTTCACTTGTCCAGCGCTTTTGGAAAATGCCTCCACGGGCAGAGTAGCTCCTTCCTACCTCTGCCTTGGCTTCTCACCCAAGGCCCAGCTCTGCAGGGGCTGGGGTTGCTTTGGTAGGGGGCTGTACCTGCTCAGACTCTGATGGCTTTCAGCTGGGACACAAAAGGTACAGAAGATCTTCACGCCTGTGCCTCAGGATGGAGGAAAAGGGGAAAAAAAACCCACCTCGTCTTTTTCTGACTTAAGGTTGGAAAAGCTTTTAAGCTGATAGCTGGAGCATGCTATCAGCCCTGTTTTGCAGGAGGGAAGCTGAGAGCCAGGGAGATGACAGAGCTGTGGAAGGTCAGAGCACGGCAGAGGAGGAAGCCAGGAGGGCGTCTGCCCTGTGCTGGCAGCGGGCGCCCTGCCCGCTCCCACCGCCTCCCTTTATAGTCCCCGTAATAAGTCGCCGCAGCTTATCATTATGTAATGTAATATTCCTAATAATACAGGACAAAAACCAATTGACTAAAAAACAATGCCAAATGAGGCTTGTGGCTAACACTCCCTGAAGAAATTGTCTCTTTTCTAGAATTGAAAAAAATAAAAAAAAAAAAAAAAAAAAAAAAGAAAAATAACCCAAGCAAATTAGAAACAATTGGAAAAAAAAAAAAATGAAATCACATCTGCAAAACATCAGGGTGCTTCTCCTGAGCCCCGAAGGACGCCTGTCCCCCCACTCCTGGCTCCCGCTGCCCGGTACAGGGACCCACAGTGTGCAGCATGGGACCCACAGTGTGACCCACGTAGGCACAGGAGGGATGCTGTGGCAGCACCAGGGCTGCAGACGGCCGCGACCTCAGTGTCTGCTTCATTCAACAGAAGGGCTGTGTCACGGTAGAAGAAATCAAGGGTGTATTCAGGGAATTAAGGTCTTCGTACGCCTAATCTCCTCGAGCCAGCAGGGAAGTGGGGAGAGAAAGAGTGCAAGAGGGAGAGAGCACCAGTTTATAAACTGCTGTTCCCTTCCTGGGAACCCTCTGGGGCTGGGCAGAGGGGCTGGCACGAAAAAAACTGCAGAACCTGCCCAAGTGCTTGGCCACAGGCTGCTTGGTTCCCAATAGCCAGAGGCTGCCTTCTGCCTCCTCCTCCTCACCAGGGCTTCACCTGCATCGCTCCTCTGCAGGAGCAGAACCAAAGCCAGCAGGAACCGGGACCAGCGTGTGGGCTCAGCAGGGGGACACTTCTGTCCCCCAGCATGGTTGCTTCCAACCCCATGGATGCACAAGATTGTTGGTGGCTGGCACTATGTGCCCTTTGCAGCAGAGCTGAGGTGAGGGTGCCCTGGCTCTGCTCTGAGCTCCTCACCCAGGGCCTGGCCTGAAGGAGATCTTCAGCAAAGGGGCTTTGGGGGCTCTGTTCCTGGTCTGCTCAGCTGTCCCAGCCCATGGGAACTCGGTACTGGGGTGGTGGAGGACAGCAGTGCCCCCACAGCCTGTGGCAGCAGATGTGATGGTCAGCAGCTGGTGACACCCACTACCCCACTCTGGCCTGCACCCACTCGTCACCTAATTCAAGCCTAAAAGGGAGGTCTACTTTTTAGCAGGGAGGAGAATCAACCCTCTACAAAGCCTGCGATAACTTCCTGGGAGATGTTTAGCAGGCTTGATCTTGACCCATGGCACGCCAGGCGTCCAACCTTCTCATCACAGAGATCCCTTCTTGTTTATGGATGTGTCACGTAGGGTTATCTAGCCTAGAGAAGGAAAGAAGTGATGTTACATGATCTGAAAGTATCAGTACGAGGGAGATTTCTTTAAACTCTCAAAACCAGGAGGAGAAGAGACAAGAGGAGAGCCGGCATCTGAAAGCTGCAAATAGGACTGAGACATAAGGTTTTCCTGCAGCAAAGGTAATTTGACGTTGGGGGAGTTCCACGTGCACACAACAGCTCCCACGCCACTTGCAGGATTAACTTCAAACCTAAAATGTTTTCCAAAATACACACTCTGACTTACACGGTGACTTTTTGTGCCAGGTCCCAGAGCCCCAGCACGGAGGTTGCGTGGGTGCAGTCAGCCCCTGCCACCCCTTCCCCTTGGGTGGCGTCTGAGGGACCTGCCCCCGGAGAGGAGCATCGTATGGCGTGGGATGGGACCCCCGTGTCAGCGCACGTGGTTCCTGAACGCCCAAGCCTCTGAGTCTGCATCCCGCTCCCCTGGGTAGAGGTTTTGGGGGCTTGGCTTTACTCAGGATGTGTCTCTGTCCTCACCCCCCTCTTCCGCCAGGCTCATGTAGCCACGGCTATTTGCTGATGGCCTCCGTGGAAACCGTACCTCCTGCCTTTGCAATCAAAGCCAAGGTGCCCACACGGTCGCCAGATTTGAGAGAGGAGAGGAGAGGAAGAGGAGGGGAAGAGGTCAAAAGGGTGTGCTGAGGGAGCAGGGCATCACACCCAGCCCAAGTCAGGGCCCCTCCCCTCCTCACCTGGAGAAAAAACATAGCGGGATGGGGGGGGAAAAAAAAAAAAAAAAAAAAAAAAGCCCCATTTGCAAGAAATTTCTCAAGGCACCGTGCAAGCAGCGCGGAGGGCTGAGGCCGGATTTTAATGTAACCTCCTGCCCAGTGATCCATGAGGAAGGCTCGGCTGCTCAAACAATGGGCAGGGAAAAAAAGCTGAANAAAGCTGAAATGATGGTCACCGGGAGAACCTGAAACCCGCAGTGGGGAAAACAAATAAATAGAGGGAGAGCAGAGCCTTCCCCATCCCAGCTGAGGCCACCGGTGCTTATGCAACCCTGCCGAAGGCTCCCTATCTCTGTGTACAATCTGGGCTGATAAGATTGTTCTCCCCTGAAAATCAAAACCGCAGGGATTCCAGGCGGCTCAGCCGGAGTCAGATTGTCCACCTGAACACTGGGGCACTTTCATGTGGAAAAATAATTGCCCGGTTATTTTGCTGAAATAAAGGAGGGAGGGAGGTGGGTTGGGGGAGAGAGCGGCGTGCAGCAGGGCAGGAGTGCCAGTGAAGGGCACCATACCAAGGACGAGATGTCCCCATGGGGTGATGATGGCTGACTGAAGCCTTGCTGTAGAAAAGCAATGGGCTCTTGCCCAAAGTTGAGTGATTTTTTTTTTTTTTTTTAGGGAAAACTTCTTCTAGGGCCCAATTGCAAGAATTGGCAGCTCTGGTGCAACAAACCCACAAACAAATCAGATGAGTGGTGGTGGAAGCAGTCATCCCCAGTGAGACTTCGGCCACTTCTAACATTGTTTGTGTGGAACAGTATATGATTAATATCTACGCTGAATGGGAGACAGAATACATACATCATATATGCATACATGTATATGCAGGGAAAAATGCACTTGATAGAGTCACTCTATAGAACAACTCACCTGATAAGCCATTCCCATGAGCAAAATGCACGAGGTATCATTTTTTTTTTACCTTCTACTGTACTTAAAAAAGCTGTGGTTTTGATCAGCCAGCCTCAGTGCCTGGCAGATCAGGTCCTTTCTGCTCTGAATATCAGTTCAGTCCTTCTGTCAAGAAAAAAACTTGCTATCAAATCCCAGCCAGAAAAAGTTATTTGGGAAAAAAAGAGCAGCAAGGGACTGTTTGGTGATGCTGAAGGTGGAACCTGCTTCCACTGAGATGGGAATGGGATGGTTGCATCCTGCACCCTGCAGCAGAAGCAGGGATGTAAATGCCTACCTGAAACAACATTTGCATGTATTTTGTGCATTTTGTACCAAGTACTAACTGTTTGTGAATTTTAAACGCTACTGAGTGCAGAAATGTCCGCTGGGTTATTGGATGAGACAGGCTGGGAGCTTGGATCCCAGTCCCCTGCCAGGTCCCTAAACCAGGGACAAATAGAGAACCTAGTGAAAAGCAGTTTTGAGCTTTAGGTCTACTCCTATGGCTCCTGATTAGTTGTTGTGGCTTCCCAATTGGCATTTTCCTGGGGAATTTGTGCCTGGTTTTCTATCTCTCTCTGCTGCAGGAAAAACCACGTGAGCAATAAGGGGNAAAAAAAAAAAAAAAAAAAAAAAAGAAAAAGGAAATCTCTGTTCAATTGTGTTTGCAGATGGAATATGTCCCTCTCGTCTTGCAGAGGGACTGTGTTCCCACAGCCATCATCGGCCCGTGGGCCACTGGGCAGGCAGCGCTGTATTTCTACACAGACAGACACACAGACAGAGTTATTTGGGTGACTGTGATGAGTAACAACGTCCTTCAGTCCTGCCCATGGGCAATGCATCCCGCAGTGGTCTTCCTTCTCCAGGGCTTGGTGCTCCTGGCAAGGCTATGTGAAACAAAAATGCCTATAATTTTCTAAAATTCCTTAATCCTGCTTATTTTCTCCCTTTCCCTGAGAGATCGGAAACCGCAGTGGTCTCCTCAAGCCCACCCACTAATTACAAGATATGAGCTCAACCAGCTGCTGGCCAGAAACGACATCACGGGACCAAACACCACTAACCAACACTGAATGCTCACAGCAAACTGCTTGAAAGCAAGTCACAAAGAGCTTGGCAATAATACACCAGCCAAATCAAAGCAAGAAAGAAGGAAAAATACCCTTCTTCCCTTCCTCCTGCAGCAATCCTCACTTCCCCTGGGTCACCAACCTAGCTACTCTGATGTCTGAGTCCTGCTTGTCTGTCGCACCCTGGGATGCTCTTTTAGGTCTCCTCTTTTCCATTTGGCTGACAGTTTTTTTCCAAATTTGACCCCATTATCTTTCAAATTTGCTTGAAAAGGTCAACCCCTTCATCAGTGCTGGAGAGAATGGGAGTTTCTAGCAGGAGGGTGTCATTTAGCAGAAAAAAAATCTTCTCTCCGGAGAAATCAGATCAGATAGGGGTGCAAGGAAGCTGGGCTAAAGACAAAGCCTGAACTTGCAGAGTGGTTTTAGGATGGGAAGACGGGCTATGGTGCTTCCCTGCTTATATTCTTAGCAGGCACAACTGGAGAGATTGGTATAAAATTACTGGTATAAAACATGGAAGAATGCTGTTTGGTGTTTGGGGTTTTTTTTCTGGTTTGGTTTGGTTTAATTCCATGTTCATATTCATGGTTTTCCTACAACTCAGGTTCCTTCCCTTGGTGTGCGGTGGTTGCACTTTGTCTGCACCACCTTGATTCCTTGGACTGCTTGTGTCCTTCTGCTCTCCCTCTCTGCAAGCAACAGCCTCTCGCACCCCAAAAAACCAGCAGTGAGTCCCATTGCCCCCAGAGTGAGGAGGAGACTCCCCAACTCCCAAGTTTTATCCCCGGACTCAAGAAGCACAGGATTTCCCCTCCAAGTCCTGCTCTGGTCTGGGTTAGGAATAATCATAGAGTCATAGAATGGTTAGAGCTGGAAGGGACCTTAGAGATCATGAAGTTCCAACCCCCTGCCCTGGGCAGGGACACCTCCCACCAGACCAGGTTGCTCCAAGCCCCATCCAGCCTGGCCTTGAACCCCTCCAGGGATGGGGCAGCCACAGCTTCTCTGGGCAACCTCTTCCAGGGTCTCACCACCCTCACAGCAAAGAACTTCTTTCTGGTATCTCACCTAAGTCTTCCCTCTTCCAATTTAACACCGTTACCCTTGTCCTGTCACTGCACTCCCTGACAAAGAGTCCCTCCCCAGCTCTCCTGTAGCCCCCTTCAGATATTGGAAGCCTGCTCTAAGGTCTCCCTGGAGCCTTCTCTTCTCCAGGCTGAACAACCCCAGCTCTCTCAGCCTGTCCTCACAGCAGAGGTGCTCCAGCACTCTGAGCATCTTCCTGGCCCTCCCCTGGACCCGTTCCAACAGGTCCATGTGTTGAGGACTCCAGAGCTGGACACAGGGCTCCAGGTGGGGTCTCACAAGCGCAGAGCAGAGGGGGAGAATCACCTCCCTTGACCTGCTGGCCACACTTCTTTTGATGCAGCCCAGGATGGGGTTGGCTTTCTGGGCTGCCAGCACACATTGCAGGCTCATGTTGAGCTTCTCATCCACCAACACCCCCAAGTCCTTCTCCTCAGGGCTGCTCTCCAGCCATTCTCTGCCCAACCTGTATTTGTGCCTGGGATTGCCACGTCCCAGCTGCAGGACCTTGCACTTGGCCTGGTTGAACTTCATGAGGTTTGCATGAGCCCACCTCTCCAGCCTGTCCAGGTCCCTCTGGACGGCATCCCTTCCCTCCAGCGTGTCAAGTGCGCCACCCAGCTTGGTGTCATCGGCAAATAATGCTCTCCCAAGCTATTCTTGCCCAGCAGTGCGTGGGTCCATGAGGGCTGATGGGGTCCCACGCAGGGGGAGTTGGGGTGGGGGGGGGAGGATGCCCTGCCCGACCCCCGGTCGGTGAGGGGAGGGGGTGTGTGTTGGGGACACACAGCGGCTCCTGGGGCGGTGGCGAGCGTTCCTGGGGCTGCAGTGCCACCTGCTGTCACCAACGGCTCCTGCTGGGGACCCCGGCGGCTCCTTGGGCACCGCGATCTCGGGCACACTCCGGGGGTGACACACCAGGGACAAACCCATGACCCTGCCTGTCCCCCCCTCCTCGCTACCCCCATCCTAAGGACCAGCGCAGAATCGCTTGGAAAAAAAAAATCAAGTTAAGCAAGAAAAGGCCAGGGAGAGAGAAGGCAGCGTTGGGTCAAAGGGATGGAGTGACATGTGCCCACGGGGGCTCCTTGGGCATGGGCATGTCCCCGCGCTGTCACAGCACTCCAGGTGAACCCAGCTACCCTGCAGGCATCGCCTCGTATCTCCTGAACAGCTTGACCTGGTCTCTTGCTTTCTTGTGTGCTTAAGCAGGTCTTTCAGGAGTTGTGGCTGGTGTTACCCTGAGTTGCCAGCAAGGCTTTTGACACTGTCTCCCATAACATCCTCTTTAGAAAATTAAGGAAGTGTGGGCTAGATGAAGGGGCAGTGAGGTGGATTGAGTCCTGGCTGTGTGACAGAACTCAAGAGGGTTGTCATTAATGGAGCAGGGTCAAGTTGGAGGCCTGTAACCAGTGGTGTCCCCCAGGGTCAATACTCGGCCCAGTGCTGTTCAACTTAGAATTATGACCTTATTCATCAATGACCTGGACGAGGGGACAGAGTGTATCCTCAGCAAGTTCGCTGATGACACCAAACTGGGAGGGCTGGCCGACACCCCAGAGGGCTGTGCTGCCATCCAGCATGACCTGGACAGGCTGGAGAGCTGGGCACAGAAGAACCTCATGAATTTCAACAAGAGCAAATGTAGGGTCCTGCACCTGGGGAGGAAGAACTCCAGGCACCAATAGAGGTCAGGGATGGACCTGCTGGGAAGTACTACTGAGGAGAAGGATCTGGGGGTCCTGGTGGACAGTAAACTCTCCATGAGCCGGCAATGTGCCCTTGTGGCCAAGAGGGCCAATGGGATCCTGGGCTGCGTAGGGCAGAGTGTGGCCAGGAGGTGGAGGGAGGTCATTCTCCCCCTCTGCCCTGCACTGGGGAGGCCACAACTGGAATCCTGCGTCCAGTTCTGGGCTCCCCAGTTCAAGAGAGACAGGGAACTGCTGGAGAGAGTCCAGCGTAGGGCAACCAAGATGATGGAGGGATTGGAGCATCTCCCTGATGAGGAAAGGCTGAGAGAGCTGGGGCTCTCTCCTGGAGAAGAGAAGGCTGAGGGGAGACCTTAGTAATGCCTGTAAGTACCTAAAGGGTGGGTTGAAGGAGGATGGAGCCGGACTCTTTTCAGTGGTTCCCAGGGACAGGACGAGGGGCAACAGGCACAAGCTGGACCATGGAAAGTTCCACTCCAATCTGAGGAAGAACTTCTTTGGGGTGAGGGTGGCAGAGCCCTGGAAGAGGCTGCCCAGGGAGGGTGTGGAGTCCCCTTCTCTGGAGATCTTCAAGCCCTGCTGGGATGCTCCTGAGTGATGTGCTCTGGGCAACCCTGCTTTGGCAGGGGAGTTGGACTGAATTGTCTCTAGAAGGTCCCTTCCAACTCTGACAGTTCCGTGAATCCGTGAGTTATTGCTGCTTCTCACTGGCTTTGTGAAAACTCTGGATTTCCGACTCCCCCCCCATATTTGTATGCTGATGTGGCCCAGAGCAGTTTGCCCAGTCCCACCTCTCCAACTCAAGCTCTTCTCAGACTAAAAAGCCAAGTCCCAGGTCACCTGGGACTTCTCAGCGAGGAGAAGAGTTTATACCCTGCAGAAAAGCCCAAAGGAGAGGCTCTTGCCTTCATTTATGTTTAAAAAAAGGATGGAAAGCTAAAGAAGAAGTAAAAGGAAAAAGAGAGCAGGGAGATCCTAGCTGCTAAAAATTAAGCATTAGGGGAAAAAAATGCTCAAGAAATCGAGATCCAGACCAGCCGGGCAGCTTTCAGAAACAACAGCAAAAATGTTTGGAGGAAACCGGATACTCGCCATGAAAATTTACAATTCTTTGTTGAACAAATGTTTCCATGGAAAAGCTGTGTTTACCCGTCACTCATCCCATCGCCTTGCTGGGACGCTGTGCAGCTGGGCAGGCAATGCCCAGAGGAGAGGAGGGGAGTGGACACGGTCCCGGCAAATCTGGATGGAGCTCGGAGGCCTCAGGAGAGAGCGGTGAGCCCACGTTTGCTTTTTAATCTTCTGCTCGCGCAGGTTAGTGTAGGAAAATGCATTAATTTCCCATGGACAACCTGCTTTTGGGAAGGAGGGATGCAAAGGGCATGATTCTGAGCAGGTTGTAGGGTGAAGGGTGCAGCTGCGGCAGTGTATGACCAGGGGGTTGGGGTGTACAGGGACCAGTGAAGGACCCTGCTGGGGTTTTTAGGAGAAACCTATTGGAAATCTCAGCAGGTCCAGCCTTGGTGTGGCCGCTGTGTCCAGAAGAGCGTGGACAGAAATGTGGGCTTTTGGGAGGAAAAACCCCGTCTTTGAAGGCTCAGACTCACATGTCGAACAAGCTGATTTCCCTTTTCACAAAATCACACACAGAATCACCATTGGATTGATTTCCAACCAATCTTCTAGGTTGGAAGGGACCTTAAAGATCATCTTGTCCAGCCGCCAACCTAACTTTGACAAAAATAGACACCCGCACAACAAACAAGGAGTAACCATCGCTAAACCATACCTCCCAGCACTACATCAACCCGTCTTTTGAACACCTCCAGGGATGGTGCCTCAACCACCTCCCTGGGCAGCCCATTCCAATGTCTGATAACCCCTTTGGTGAAAAAATTTTTCCTAATATCCAGCCTGAACCTCCCCTGGCGTAACTTGAGGCCATTTCCTCTCGTCCTGTTGCCTGTGACTTGAGAGAAGAGACCGACCCCCACCTCTCTACACCCTCCTTTCAGGGAGTTGTAGGGAGCGAGAAGGTCTCCCCTCAGCCTCCTCTTCTCCAGGCTGAATAACCCCAACTCCCTCAGCCTCTCCTCATCAGACTTGTGCTCCAGACCCCTCACCAGCTTTGTTGCTCTTCTCTGGACCCGCTCCAGCACCTCGATGTCTTTTTTTATGGTAGGGAGCCCAAAACTGGACACAAGTGGGGATTTCCCCCGTGGGGATGCGAAGCTGGCGGTGCGTTTCCATCGCTCCTCTGCCAGCCTTGCCCCAGGATCCAGCTGGGATCTTGGCGGGTGCAGCTTTGGGGGACAGGGAGGTACCGCCTGCCTCTGACTTCACATTTTCTTACAGCCCCGCTGGGACCGGCCGGGGAGAGCCGCCAAAGGGAACGGCTGGATTCAAAACCCACCGCTTGGACCCAGACGGAATGAGACAGGGAAAATAAAAAAAAAAACAAAAAAAAAACGAGGGGAAACTTGGCCGCGGCCGCTCCTTTCACAGGCTCCTTTGCGTTGGGTCTTAAGAACCCAGCCCACGGCGAGGCGGGCACGTTACCGTCTGCTGCACCGTGTCCTGGGGAGCCGGGGAAAGGGGCCAAGCAGAGACCAGACCCTGGAAAGCAGCCCGTGCCACTCTTGGCTGCGTGGCTTTCTCCCTTGCCCCATGGTGATGTGCTCCCTGGCTGGACGGGAGCCCTTTTCTGCTACTCCACAGCCCAGTGCCCTCGATCTGCTTGGTGGGGACTGTCCCTTGCTCTCCAGCTCTGGTTTTGGTAGCAGCCTGCCTGCAGCAGCCGCAGTATTGTCATTTTTGAGGCTGTGCTGACAAATGCCAGCCAAGTCCCTGGCAGGGACGTGCCTCAGGCCTCCCCTGCCGCCCGTCTCAATGGTCCAGTGCATGTTTGGGATTTGGCCATCATTAGCACCCTGTCTGGTCCTTGTTCCTGTCCCCTTCTCTGCCTCTCCTCTGCCCCCAAAGATGGTTAAGTGCCTCTTCAGCGCGCCCCACTCCAGCGCCTCATCTCAACAGGCCAAGTATTCACCGTGTGCCAAACTGGCAGGCGTCTCGCTTTCCTGGCACGTGGCCTCCTGGCTTCTGGTCCAGACTGATTCCTTTTATTTTTATTGGTTTATTTTCCCCTGTCTTTAAAATTCACTGTTGGTTTTAATGAGGTGGCCATGGACTTGCAGCCCTGGTGAGACCAGAGGGCTTCCAAGAAAAGGAAAGGAGAGGTGGAGGGTCCAGTGGCAGGAACACCTGGACCAAACTTGGGGTGACCCAGCTCCTCTTGCTTTCAAGAGAGGGAAACTGCTGTGAGTCAAGAGCCAAGAGGTAGCTAAGGGATTTTCTCTTGTTCCAGCGTGTTCCCAGATTCCCTGCAGCTCCTGGAGTCCCACCGTGGAAATGCCACCTTGAGGAGCCAGCACTGGCATCAGGGTGAGAAGAGTGTTGGTGGCAGAGAAATGCGATGGGTGCAGGGTTCCAGCCCCGAGCAGTGGGTAAAAAATGGGGGAAACCCCAAAGAAAAAGCCAGTGTCTGAACGTCCCATGTAGGGCCTCTGTCCTGGAGGGGTTTGGATCCTCCTTGGAGAGAAGATGCTCGAGCTGAGGAAGCCTGTGGTGTGAGAAACTGGGACATAACGTGTGATCAGCTTGGAGAGAGTGGAGGCATGTCCCAGCCCTGCTGCAGCTTCCTGGGGGGAGGTTTAAACCCATCTCTGAATGGGCACATGTCCCTTTCTGCAATGGCCTCCCCCCAGAGGGTTTGTGCACCCCACGCTCCCTGCCCTCGTGGGCCAGCCAGGTGCAGAGTCCATCCTGCACGGCCTCCCCGTCGTGAGCAGAGTTATTTGAAGCACTAGTTAATTCCTTGGGAAAAAAAATAGGGGGAAAAAAAAAAAAAAAAGAAAATATTTATTTTCTGCTATTCCTTCCATATCATCTAGGCCTAAGGGGCTGAAGCGCTTCAGGGAATCCGGACCAACAAAGGATGTTTCAGGGGTTTGACTGTCAGTGGTTTCATCTCTGGATATAAACTTTGGAGCAAGTGAATGGCTCGGGATTGACAGGATTTGCAGAGCTGTCCTGGCACAGTTCCCAGGCTAACCAGGCTCTGGCTCCAGCCAGGACATCAAGGATTTGGGGTGTGTAGGAGACATGTTTTCTCCCCCCAGACCTGGGCTGAGCAGGTGTGGTTCCTGCCCCCCTTTGGCTCCCTGGGCCAGCGTGCAGGTGGGTCAGAGGGATGAGCGATGTCCATCAGGAGCTGAGAAGGGGTTTGAGTGGGACATCTGCTCCTGAGACAGTGTCTGCATCCTACTGCTTGGCAGGAGAGGTGACAGGGGTGGGCAGCAGGCTGCTGTCATTGCTGCCACCCAGACAGCTCCTGGGAGTCCCAGCCTGTTCTCTCCATCCTCCCCGACACCTTGGAGAGAAGGCAGTGAGGGGAGAGGTCAGCTCTGCCCCAGGGATGAGCTCCACAACTGCGAGATTGGGCCCTGAAAGCCCCACATGAAAGCCAGTCCTCCGAAATGTCTCCGTCCCTCCACCCTGCTTTCATTTTATTTTTAGATCTGCTGCTCCCGTTAGCTCTTTTCTATTTGTTTTTGGTTCTTATTTTTCCTGGCTTCTCTCAGTGTTTTGGTTTCCCTTCTCAGCCCTCATCCGGATGTGTTTTCTCGCTGCTTGTTTTTATACTTTCCCAAGGTGCCTCCTGGTGACAGCCGGGCAGAGGTCTGTGTTTGGACTGGGCAAGCGCTCTCACGTTAGCTGGACTGGAATCAGCTTGAGAAATCGAGCTGGTCCAGGACAGGAGAAGATCTGGGTGCTGTAGCCCACTTTTCTGCCTGCTCTCTTTCTCACCTGGGCATCTCAGCTGCTTGCCAAGAAAGAGCAGAGGGCTCCCCCAGCTTAGAAGGGTGGCTAGCGTATGAATGTGGCAGCTCCTTTAGTAGAAGAGCTGGGTAAGGAAGAAAGGAGGGAAAAGAGTTGGCCATCTCCGAGGAACTCGCAGAGACAAACACACTGACGTACCCAAGGTCACGCCGAGGATCTCTAGCAGCCCTGGGATCTGCTTTTCCCAAGCCTCCATTTGACCTGGTTGCCAGCTTTGGTTGTGCCTTGGGGAACCTTGAAAACCAGACATAGCCATTCAGTACCTCCACCTACTAAAACTTAAAAAGTTGCCTTTTTGTCTCATTTTAGGATAAATACACTGGGTCTGCTCCTTCCACGCTCATCACTCTCCCACCCATGTTGTGCCTGGATGTCTCTGTGCATCTTCCTCTCCCTGCTCATCCACAAATGTTCCTCAAAAGCTTTTTTGGGGCTTCAGCTAAGACACACCCCCGTGGAGCAGACAGAAAGCCATTACCTGCTCCACGGACCTACAGGCTAAGAGCATATGTGTGACTGAGGTTTGTCATTGCCCCCAATTTTGGGGGCAGGGACTAGAGGGTGCATTTGGGCAGAGTGCTGGATGCCAACTGTGCACTCGCTCCTGGGAATGAAGCTTTGCCATCAGGGTTACAATAATCCCCCCTTCCCGGCTTTTCCTACATTTTGTGTCTAACTGGGAAGAAAAAATGAGGCAGCGTGTAAAAGGCACTGCAATATCTCATGTCAGAGCGCCGTGGTGGCCCTGGGTATTTTATTATACCCATACGTGTCTCAGATCCCCCACCACGGCTGCTGAACTTCAGATAAACACAAGCACATACCTGCATTTGCTGCAAGAACTGTCCCGGCTTCCCTTGTTAAATTATTTATTCCAGTGCAAGGTCACAGATTTTTATTTCTTTTATTCTCCTGGCAGTCATCTGTGTTCCTCTTCCCGTCCTGCAGCCTTTTCGCTGGTGAGGTGCCCAGGGCTGTGTGGCCGTGGGCGTCCTGTAGCCCTGTGGCTGCATGGGGGGGTGGGCAAGGGAGCCCCCGTCAAGGAGATGCCCATACCCCATGGATGGGATGGGGCCGTTCTCTGGTCTGTAGCTATTTATTTGCAGAATCACTCATTAGTGAGAGAGGCGAGCAGCCTCCCACGTTTTCGGTACGGTTGCAGCGAAAGTTACATTTGAGACTTTAAAGGGCTGGCAGGGAGCTCGGTGCCTGCATGTAAGGGACTGTTTTATTGCTTGACTTCAAAGAGGTTCAATAACAGGAGCGAGCGTTCAGGTAGGAAAAAGCTCTTTCTTCTTTCCATGTGCAGAAGCGTGCCAGAGGACACAAAAGCATCCCCACACACACGGAGTTACAGAGCTCTGGGGAGGGCTAAAACACAGCAGGCTGAGGATTTCGCATCAAAAATATTTTTTTTTTTTGGATGGAAAAGTCAGCTCGACACAACAGCCCAAGCTGTCAGGATCCTTTTTGGTTGGATGGGGGAGGAATCGAAATGAAAAGCACTTCAGTTTGCTGAAAGGAATCAAAACATAGCGATTTTTGGTCAGTTTGAGGCCAAAAATCCAGCTGCCTGAAGGGGCTTCACAACGGCTGGGGTCTGGGTGCCATGGTCATCAGCTCCTCGCCCGAGTTGGACCCAGTGCCAGGTCTCACCTCTGGGCCCAGGGTTTCAGCTGCTCTGGGACCTTGCACGGGGCTGAGGAGCCCACCTGAGGGCTGACGAGGGCAGGGTGCTCCCAGCTGGGTCTGTCCCCAAGGGCTGGGGCTTCCGAGTGTCACACTCCAGCCTGAATTTATTCAGCAGAAGAAATATGAACATTGCAGGGCACCGAGTCACATCTCTCCTGCTTGATAACTTGGCAATAAGTCGGAGTTTTCTGTGTGCATGTTTTTTCTGCTTTTTTTTTTTTTTTTTTTTTCTGTTTGTTTGTTGGTTTTTACTCCGCAGGCAGGGCTAATATTTTGTTGCATGCTGACTGCTTGGGCTGAAAGCGAGCATTGGAAAATCACGGGGAAATTTCATTCGCGTTTTAATGGGGAGAAATTTGGGCCATTTGCGCTCAGAAATAGAGCTCAGCCTCCTCCAGGAAATCACATGCAGTGCGGGACATCCCCTGCAAGGTGCTTGCGAGCATCCTTCCTTCTCCTTCCTCACGGCAGAAAAGGTCCATTTGTCTGATTTCCCCAGTTTCTGTGGTTTGACTCCCTTGTGCACATGCGTGTGCGTGTGTACGTACCAGGGGGGTGACTTTGCCCTTATCCCCAGGCAGGAAAATATCGATCGTCATCGTTCATAGTAGCTGAGGGCTGTAAATATACAGCCATATGTGCACGGGGGCATGTCTCAGATGTCTTCTTATGTTTTGGGGCCTAACCTCTTCCTCCTCTGATTTCCAACCCATCACTGTGGGGTACAGCCCCCCAGAAGGCGTCCCTGCACACCAGCTCCATGGACACAGCTCATCGTGCTCCGAACAGGCTGAACCTCTCCAAGGCTCAAACAAATTCAGCTTTTCTGTTGAAAGTTGACGGCGTTCTGAGCAGTCCATGAAAAAACGTGCAAGCTGAGGTGAGGTCCATCCCCAGGTGCTGCCACGCTCCTGGGGCTGATGCCCACTTGTGCCCCATGCACCTCCACACTCAGCAGGATCTCTGCTCCCGGCTGGGTCCCCTCTGGAGCTTTTTACTGCTCATGTTAAATTATTTTAAACAGAAATTTCCAGGAGAGGCTGGCACGAGAAGGCAGCAGCCCTTCCTCTCTCCACACCGCTCCATTCTCCACCGCAGACCCTTGTGTAGCTGTTTCCCACCTATGAGTGAGACCCCCACATGCCTGCAGGTGCTTGATGGCCATTTCTTGTCCTGCCTGCTCCTTCCTGCAACGAGGAGAGAGAAACAGGGTAGGGCTGAGGGCGAGATTTCCACCACTCAGCGGTTAGCCTTTCTCCTCCCAGGTTGTTTTGTTAAATGGAAATAGAACAAATACAGCAATTCCTGGAGCCCCACGCCAGCCGTGTTCGGGGGGGCTGGGGGAAGCGGTGGGGCAGGGACTGTCTCTTCCCGCAGGCACAGCAGGGCTCTGCTCTGGCGGGGAGCATCAAGGCAATGCCAGCCTCCTCTGAAAAAAAAAAAAAGCAAATAACATCTCTAAGAAGAGTGACAGTGCTGGAAGGGGGCCTGGTAGCCCATCCCATTTATGGCGGGGGGGGGGGGGGGGGGAGGGATGGAGTTACACCCAGTCTCAAATCCCTGCTTTCCTTTTGAGCCCTCTTAATCCTAAAGAGAAAAGTGGGTGATTTATTACTCCTTATCGGCCCGTTCTATCTCATGGCTGATGCTTTCCCCATGCCTTTCAACATTCCCCCCATTTCTTCTTCCGTCAGTAGCTGTTTGCTGAGATCTTGGGGTTGTTCACACCCCAGCTCCCTGGTTTTACCGGGATAACCCTCCCTGGAAAGCTGGGGCTGGAACTGATTGCTTCACTGCTGATATTTGCAGTAAATAAGGGTCAAAGCACTGGCTCAGGTTCCTGTCTTCGTCCCAACCAGAGTCAACCCCCTCGGCACCCTGCCCGAGCTCAGTGCCAGCTCCAGCCCAGGGATGCAGTGACCAGTTGGGTGACCCTTATCTTAGGAGCACCCTTGTGGGAGCAATGTCTGCTTTCCCAGAAGCAGGCGGACTTTAACCTTTCCCTTGCTGGCTGTTTTCAGAGGGGAAGTGACTACCAGCTGGCATGGTCACTTCCAGGAGCGTCCAGGCTCCTTGGCTGCTGTGCCCACCCAGGGGGGCTCAGCCCCGTGCCCTCACCCACCCCTGAGTCAGCTCCTGGCACTGGGAACCACAGCAAAGTGTCCTTTGCTGACTGCAGTGAGATTATTTTAATTATTGAGGGTTTTGACAGGCCTGGGAGACAACAGTGGCCCTGCTGTGCTACCTCTGGGCTGGAGTGTGTGCTTTGAGTATTTTCTCAGGCTGGGAGGTGTCTGAAGAGTTTCTGGTGCCTGTTCCCAGCACAGGGCATCCCATGACACAGCCTGAAACGCTCTTGCTGGGCAGGAGACCCCACGCTGGTGCCACAGGCTGTGCCATGGGGGAGGTAGGGGGGCTCTGCTGACAGCAGAGGAAGGCCACATGCCGGGGGGGGGCTGGATGAGGCCAGGCTGATGCTGTGGTGCTAACCAGGTGCCAAGGACTGCACGGAGGAGCTGCAGAGGCTGTACGCAGAGCTGCAGGTTTTGCCCCCACCGAGCAGGCTGTCAGAGAGACTTTCCAGTGGGTGTTATAGAATCATAGAATGGTTACAGTTGGAAAGGACCTTAAAGATCATCAAGTTCCAACCCCCCTGCCCTGGGCAGGGACACCTCCTACCAGACCAGGTTGCTCAAAGCCCCATCCAGCCTGGCCTTGAACCCCTCCAGGGATGGGGCAGCCACAGCTTCTCTGGGCAACCTGGGCCAGTTTCTCACCACCCTCACAATAAATAATATCTTTCTGGTATCTAATCTAAATCTCCCCTCTTCCAATTTAAAACCCTTGTCCTGTCACTCCACTCCCTGACAAAGAGTCCCTCCCCAGCTCTCCTGTAGCTCCCTTCAGATACTGGAAGGCTGCTCTAAGGTCTCCCCGGAGCCTTCTCTCCTCCAGGCTGAACACCCCCAGCTCTCTCAGCCTGTCCTCACAGCAGAGGTGCTCCAGCCCTCTGAGCATCTTCCTGGCCCTCCCCTGGACCCGTTCCAACAGGTCCACATCCCTCCTGCGTTGAGGACTCCAGAGCTGGACACAGTGTTCCAGGTGGGGTGTCACCAGCACAGAGTAGCGTTGTTTCAAGAAACTGTTCTCTTGTAATTTACTGCACTTACAAACTTTTTTGGAAAGCCTTTTTTTTTCCCCAGCTGGAATGATGCTCAGGTTAAAGAGAGAGAAGTCCAGAGCTGGTCAATAAAGAGTTGGCCGTGGTCAACCAACCAATATATAGACGTGTTCCCATGTTCTCCACCTCCCATTGGCCTGACAATGTTTAGGGCAGCAGGTCTTAGTGCTGGATGGAACTGGTGTGAACTGGTGTGGCATCACAGACTGATTGGAGGAGCATCCTGTAAAAGGAAACTGTGCAGGACACAGCAGCCAGGGGCCGGTCAGATTTTAGTTTTGCTGCAGGGGAATATTTATACCCTTGGGGAACAGCCACCACCTTCCAGCACCTGTGGAAGGAAGGGCTGCTCTTATTTTGCCACAGCGCAAATGAGACGAGGGAGAAAATACAGTTCCCTGTGTCTCTGACAAACTCCTCCTTGACACGTGAGCTCTGATCTGCTTTGCAGTGGAGCCAGATGTTTAAATTTGTGAATGCAGACACGTTTCCGTCAGACCTGGGAAGGAACCTTGTATTGCCACCTGTCTATGGGGGCTCTCGGGCAGAGGAGCTGGATTTCTGTTGTTCAATCCTATATGTTTTTAAAGTAAAGGAAAGCATGAGAGCCTACCGTGCCTTTTCAAATGCCATCCCAATGGTACAAAACAAGGGAAGTTCAAGTGATAACATTTAAACCAAGCTGCAAACTGACTGCTGCTAAAAAAAGAAATCCTAGCCTGACTTTTCAGAGGGTCACATTTTTCACAGGTTTTGGCTTGGTGTTGGCTATGTCTTCCATAGAGTTTCACACTTGTTGGTATCCAACATGTTGCAGGTTCATGGTATAGGATGGAATTCAGCAGATATTTCCTCATTCTCTCAATAAATCCCTTTTTCCAGCATGCAAATGGCAGAGCAGCATCCCTGGGACTCCCCTCCCAAAGCAGCGATTGTGCTGCTGGGTTTCCAGTTCCGCATCTGGGAAACAAGCAATCTTTTGCTCCTGCCCTCCTCTGTGGGTTGTACTCCTCCAAAGTACCCCAGGTGGTAATACAAGTTTGCAAGAACACCTTGAAAGAGCTGATATCCTGAAAGACAACTCGAGTCTCAATCAGCCAGGTCTCACTCATTGTATTTAATACGGGCACCTGATTTATGGCAATTTCATTTGCAGCTTTTGCTGTTCTTGAAGTTATTGTGGTTTCTAAACTGTAAGCCAGACCATGTCGACGTAAGGGGGAGATGAAGTTAAATACAGGAAAACACAATACATCATCTTCCTATTTACTTTCGGGTTTCAAAGATACTTGCTCATTGCCCATACTTTCCAAATTAAAAATGACATACAGGTGCTCATATTGGGTATCAGAAGGTACTGATATGAACTGAAATACTGCATGTCATCAGAGTGTATGGGCTCAAAGCAAGACATTCAGAAAAATTTAAGGCACAGATTGTGCAAATTTTGTAATCTGAATTTACAAGGGTTGACAGTGCAGTTTTGGATTTACACTCCTGAAGCCTGTTCAAGGCTCGGTCCAGGTCTCTCTATCCTTTTGAGAACAGCTGCTTTTCTTGCTGCACCACTTACCACAAGAGGATCAAGGAGCACAAGCTGGAGCACTTACACGCCTGACAGCTGAACTGTTTTTCCTGAGTATATTATTTGATCTAAATTATTTGAACTGTTTTTCCTGAGTGTATTATTTGATCTAACATAAGGTTTACAGTCTTCATGTCATCTCTTGCCACTGCTGTGATGTGGCAACTAATGCCGACTGCCAGTGGACCATACTGGGCTCCCTTCACCCAGTTGCTCAGCTGGGACGACCTCATCCCACCAGAGAGCTTTTCTGTGTGTGGCTGAGCCTAAATGGGAACAGCTACACCCAACCCCTTCCCAAAATGTTCCCTAGCATCAGCACTCCAGCGTGCTGCCCACAACCCTGTCAGCAAGGTGACACTTGATGGTAGGATAGCAAGGTTTCCACAAGGTGGCATCAAAAGACCTGGGCTTCCCCTTCCAGAGCTCAGACCCCACAGGATTTAGGGCTTTCCTGGGATGGTTTCAACATCAGCTGTAGCCAGAGACATCTCTGGGGGAGGAAAGAGTAGAGCCCGTGCGATGAGTTTTTTGTCAGGGATTTAGCCTGGAAGGGTGAGCCCTCCATCCTGCCCCCCACCACTGCCTTCCTGGGGGCTGCAGGGGTATTGACCACCAGATCTCATCAGGGAAAGTCAGGCTCAGGCAGCAAACACCCGCAGAGCTCATTAGGGAAATAAATGTACTCCCCTCCCCACAAACAACTGCAGCAAGGGGAGAGGGGATGGAGCGGGGGAGGGGGGGGGGGCGGAATGGGAATGGCAGCAGTTACCAAAACCACTAGGAAGAAATAACCCCACAGCTTGACCAGGGTTTGCCTTTCACAGGACAAGCAAAGCCAGAGAGAAAACCCAGGGAGGGAGGAACAACAATCACAGCCTGTTTTCTCCCCAGAAGCTCTTCTTCTTATACAGCTCTAGCACTGCCCAACGGTTTTATTCAACAGACGGGGAGACGAGCGTTGCCCTCCCTTTGCCCCCACAGACGTGGTCCCCGAGGTGTGCCCCGAGCCGGTCCCATCCCAGCAGGAGCGGTGGCATCAAAGGCTGCCCCGTCACAGCCGTGAGTGGGAGTGACACCCCAGCATCACACAGCACCCTGCCTGCCTGCTGCGGCTGGAGAGGTTGCCCTCTGCCAGCAGCGTTTGCCTGAGCTCCTGCTGGGATTTGTGGCAGTGAAACCCGGTCCTACAGCACCCTGGGGCTTCCCCGGGTGAGCACTGACCTGGCCATGCCTGGCCCCGAGCTGAGAAGTCTATCCAAAGGGTGGGATCAGGCACAGAGTAAGCATATTTGACTGAGCACAAAAATGGCTTTGTGGTTTGGGTTTGGACTGTTTCGGCAAGAAGCAAACTCCAGCGGGACTGGTGAACAATTGCAGCCCTCGGAGACGTTGTAAGTCAAACCAAAAAAATGACAAATCTGTGACCTTATCCTTTCAGAAGAAGCAGAAAAGGGTAATAAGTAAGAGTCTGTGTCCCTCAGCAAGCATTCAAACAGGGGGTAAAAGCAAATAACCAAGCCCACGCAGAATTGCTGCAGGCTCGAACAAGCTGCAGTGCAGCAGGCTGTAATTCTGGCAATATTAAGCTTTGTGTCCTCCATTCCTGCAATAATCATAGAATCATAGAATCGTCTAGGTTGGAAGGGACCTTAAAGATCATCTAGTCCAACCATCAACCTAACTCTGACAAAAAAATAAATAAGAAATAAGAAATAAAAATCACTAAACCATATTCCTGAGGAGGATGTCAACCCGTCTTTCGAACACCTCCAGGGATGGTGCCTCAATCCCTTCCCTGGGCAGCCCATTCCAAGGCTTGATAACCCTTTCGGTGAAGAAATTTTTCCTAATCTCCAATCTCAACCTCCCCTGGTGCAACTTGAGGCCGTTTCCCCTTGTCCTGTCTCCTGTGACTTGGGAGAAGAGACCGACCCCCCCTGGCTACACCCTCCTTTCAGGGAGTTGGAGAGAGCGAGAAGGTCTCCCCTCAGCATCCCCTTCTCCAGGCTGAACACCCCCAGCTCCCTCAGCCTCTCCTCACAAGACTTGTGCTCCAGACCCCTCACCAGCTCCGTTGCCCTTCTCTGGACCCGCTCCAGCACCTCAATGTCTTTTTTGTGGTGAGGGGCCCACATGGAATGGACCAAATAATGAATGGACCCTTCCTTGAGAGTTGGGTAAGAAGATGCCCTTTGAGACAGCAGGGCTTCCTTGGTTTGATTTTTAGATTTATTTTTTTTTAACTTAAAAAAAAAAAAAACCCGCCCAAATAATTAAAAAAAAACCAAACCAAACAACAACCCCAACAAACTAAACAGTAAATAAAGTCACAAATAAAGTCACCCCGGGGGTGCGGGGGGCCGGTGCGCCCCCGTCTCCGCGCACGGTGGAGCTGTTGCTCTGTGCCAGCGCCGGCCCCGGGGCTGAGGCTGCCCCGCAACCCCCCCCCCCCGGAGCCCCCCCGGGCAGACGGGAGTTTACTTTTCTTTCAAAGCACCTGGATTTTGGCTGGAGGGTTCCCAGCGCCTGTGCGCAGGTCATCTGCACGAAGCACGGGTGGTACCTTCACTTTCCCTCGCCCCCCTCCCCCCCCCAAATTTAAGCTTTTTACTCCTGAGCGGGGCCAGGATTTAGGGGCTGAGTCAAGGGGAGCAGCTTTAATCAGGTAGATCGAAGTAGGAACTGGAGACCATATCCTTACCCCGAACTTTGCTTCAGTGGTACCTCCATCTCCCCCTGCCCTCGCCCCGGCCATGGGCAGAGGTCCCCCCGGAGCACTGGGACCACCGCTGCTGTGGCCTATCCCTGCTGTCACCTCCTCTGGCCCAGCCCTGGCAGGGCTCAGAATGGGTCAGGAGGGTGTTCAGAGTGTGACATGGCCACAACCAGGCACAGCTCTGCTCGCCTTTGTCTCCTTCTCGTGGCCAAAGCCACCCCCTACACCTTTGGTCCTTGCTCACACGTTCATGCTTTCCTGCAACTGAGGTGGCCTGGACCCGATTTCCCCCGGCCACACTCAGCAGGGCTGAGCTCTTGTTCTCTCTCAGCCGAGGAGACTCACAGGTGGACAGAGCAGGCTGGGGATCAACAGCACCTTTAAATAGCCCAACCCAAAGCCTCTCTAAGCAGCTGGCTTTGTCAAGCAGCAATAAAACTGTCTGGCTGTAAGCTTTTTCTATCCAAACCTTTAACGTTAGCGTTACCAGATGAACTCTTCTTTCTTTTCCCGAGCGAAGGAGGAAGACGACACTCATCCTGTGAGGAAGGCATCGCTGCCATCCACTTGCGCGGCAGCTTTCGGGCAAGAGGATCGTTGCAGCCCTGGCACCACGGTCCTGGCTCCTGCACTCCTCGGGCTGGCACTGAGCATTGGTACATGCCAAAGTCTCCCGGGCGTTGATGGAGAGGCTGCCCTGGGAAGCCAACGGGGCATAAGACTGTGCTTAAGTGCTTCCCTGGCTTGGGGCTTGTAATTATTAATAACTGTAGTTAATCTCTGCCTCATACAAGTCAGCCTGTACACCACATCTTGTTTAAGCTATTTAAGATACACTTTTTTTTTTTTTTTAACTGCATATGGTGTTTACTGGGCCATCATATTATCACAAACGGGTTGTGAATTATCAGTTACATGTTTGTAATGTCGTATGGCAATGTTCAATGACAAAGAAGCGATGGAAATCTACTGGTCTTCAAAGGAAAACCTCAGGTAACCCCATGCCAAACCCAAGTGTTTTCAGCCTGCCGCCCAGGCTATGAATATTGCAGATATTACATATCTTTGTATGGTATTTGTTAAATATTTAAGATCAGAGAAGAGACGTTAGCCTATATGGCTGTGTCAAGTTGCAGCGTTAGAGACTTGCAAAATTATTGCTGGAACCCAGAGACAAACACAGGTTTGCTTTCAGATCCAGGCTCCTAGTGGTTTGTATCATGTTAGGCAACCATTTCTCAAGGGTCAAATACAGGTTGGAGGTTGTCCTCCCTGGAGCTGTAAAGAGACAGGGGAAGAGCTGGAGTGGACAGAAAGGAGTCCTGTTGGGCCAACAAAACCCAAAGACTTCACCAAGTGTTCTTGGGCATTATCTTAAATTAATTTTTACATTGTGCGGAAGGTGGTTACAGGTTTGGGGTGTTTTGGGTTTTTTTTGAGATATCCTCAGCATTCCCTGAGTTGGTATAGAGGAACTCCATTTTCTCTTATCCAATGAACTAAACTTACTGCATTCCTCTCCCATGCCCCTTGCTATCTCTCTGGCCAATGTGGTCTTTCTTGCGAAAGCCAGGCAGGAGCTGTCAAACTCCAGCAGCACCCTGGAGAAAAGCTGCAGGATGGGAGAAAAGCTGCAGGATGGTGCTAAGCCAAGACCAAGCCCGTATCAAACAGGTTATCACAGAATCACAGAATGCTTTGGGCTCTAAGGGAGCTTTAAAGGTCATCTAGTCCAATCTCCCTGCAATGAGCAGGGACGTCTTCATCTAGATCAGGTTCCTCAGAGCCCCATCCAGTCTGACCTTGGATCCTCCCAGGGATGGGGAATCTACCACCTCTCTGGGCAACCTCTTCCAGTGTTTCACCACCCTCATCGTAAAAAAATCCTTCCTTATATGTAGTCTAAATCTACCCTCCTTTAGTTTAGAACCATTATCCCTTGTTCCCGTCACAGAGGCCCTACTAAAAAGTCTGTCCCCATCAATATTCAGTTTGTTGTATTCAACAACAGCAACTGAAGCCTCGTGGTTTGATGGTTTATACAGAGAGACCCACCAGACCTGCCGAGGCCGTGGCTGGCCAGGGAAGTGCGTTCGCAGCCTGGCGTTGGGGTTTCAGGTGTGAGGGTTTCTGCCAACACCCAGGGGATTTTCACACGTGCCGGGGAGCAGGCAGGAAAAATAAATTCTCTCTGGCAACTCCGTATGGTTTTGTCTTTCCCATCAGCTGCCTTCTTGGAAATGGTCTCTGTCCCCTAGTGCCCGTGGGCTGCTGGGAGGGCAAAGGAGACTTCGGGTCCCCCCAAATCCTGGTGCCAGGGCCAAAACCCAGCTCGTGCCAATCCCCATCGCTGCTGCAGCCCCTCTGAGCAGCAAGAAGGGGAGAAGACCCCGGGCACAGGGACACCCGCAGCCCACTCTGCTGCTGCCCATCAAGCATGGAGTGTTTTCTTCCTGCAGTCACTGTTGGGCCTGGCAGTAATCTCAAATCATCTGCTTCAAATCATCCAGGATTACAGGAAAAAAACCCAATTAGAGGCAAGCACTAATCCGTTTAACCCTAATCCAGGCTGTTGCCCCTTCCCAAAAGGCAAAGGGCCAGTCCCCACCAACCGGATTTTGTGGGCTCCAACACCATCTCCTCTCCTCAGCCTGGATCTACCCATTTTTGCCCAAGAAGTAGTGCCAGGGCACTCACTCATCTGCTGCTGGAGAAGGGGCACACTTGGCCCTGGGATCTGAAATCAGCTGCATGGACACAAGGGTCGGTGCCAACCTCTGCCCCCACACGCAATCAGAGGGGCTCCCAGAGGACTATGGATGAAAAAGGAGGTGCAAATAAATCTGAATGTGGTATAGGGCCCATCAGGGTCCCTACACCAGGCAGTGGCAGGCTCCTCTGCTTCTTGCTCCCCATCAGGTCTAGCCCGCTGACCCATCAAGACCATCCAGGGCTTCGGTAGGCTCTGCATTTGGCATGGGCTGAGGTCTCTGTAGTCCCACGCTCACTGTCCCACCACTTGGCTGGCAATTCAGTGTGGAAATGCTCCTTTCAGGTACAGCACAGAAACCAGAGTATTTCTTTAGAGTGAGGGCAGACACTGAAAATTCATTAGCAGAATCTCTCTTTCCCTTTGAAATCCCCCCCGTGTCTTTCAGTGCTGCACCCCTATTTCTTTCAGGGCTATTAGGCTCTTCCCCAGGCAGCTAAATCTTTTACCTGCAGCTCTAAACCCCATGAAATTAAAATGTATGATCCATGGACTGTGCCCAGTGTGAGTTACAAATTCTGTGGATAATGCATTTTAATCAACACTGCATTCTTCCCATGTGTGGTGGCCTTTGTATTTGCTGGTATGTTTTGCATCCAGAAGATGTCCATATTGAAAATAATCCATGCTTTAATTGTTAATAATTGAGGAGGGAAAATCTTGAATTAACATTCAAGCATTCATGGTTTTATATGATTCTAAGAGATGGGTGATTGTCATGGCAGGAGATAAACGGCACTTTGTTTGTTTGTTTGTTTTTCCTTCTTATGCACGATGCAAAAAAAAAAAAGGTGATCACAGCAGAGCTTCCAGACAGGTAATGCTGCAGCAATTAACACAGTTCAGCCTGCTAGGAATAATCGTTTGTGTGACTAGAGTATCTACGAGGTAAGGAAGAAGTCATTGTGCTGAGTGGGATGAGCACCACGTTCAGGTAGGCTGAGGCAGGAGATGCTGCAGTTGGTGAAAGTTTCCACCACTCAAAGGGAGGAGCGTGGGAGAGAAACCCTATTCTGGGTGAGGAATTCCCCAGCTGAGGGGGAGCCTTGTAGCACCACGATGTTGTTCTGCGCTTCCCTGGCACCTCCTTTTGCTGCTGGCAGATCAGGCTGACCTCCGAGAGGGCAGGCAGGGGGTGTGAAGAAGGTGTGTAGCGTTAGCAGAGGGGTTGGTGTGGCAGCAGCATGCCTTTTCATGAGCCTGGGGGGAAATTAGACAAGCTCTGGTGAGATACGGGGAGAGAGGCTCTCAGTGGGTGATGGGAGAGGGCTGGGGAAGAGGAAGAGCAGAAAGGAGGGGACCACGGGGGCTGAAATGATGCTAAAGCAAGGAGCACGTGGACAAGGGAGGGCTTGTCACTGCAGGGCAGAGGGTCCACCATGGCAACACCCAAGGACTCCCCTCAAGTGCCTCAGACTTGCCCCAGATCCTGTTGGGTTTGGCACCTCTCGTGTCTCCGTGCCACAGGGATCCCAGTGCCCTGGGGTAGGGGGCAGAGGCCACTGGGACACAGTTTGAGCTTGGGAGGCTGTAAGATGGATCCACAGCAGGGACACAGCCATTCTGTGAGTGTGTGTGACACTAGGCTATCTGCATGCTTCATCCTTGTTGGACATAAAAGCCATTTTTGACCCATCATGTTTAACAGCTCCCAGTTTACAGATTTCTGCATTTTCTGACTTCTACTATGAATTTTGTTAATTTGCTGTATCTCTGACTTAAAGATCCATCGACTTCCTTGGAACCTGGAGCTTTTATCCTGGTGTATTAGGAGATGCCAGTTGGATATGATGAGTCCTGACCTGTATGAATAGCACCCAGTGAAGGACTCTCTTTGGGAACAAACATTTGCAGGATAAAAAACTAAGGTAACTCATTTTCCTAAGACCAGTTCCTGAAATTTCTCTGATGCAAAAGCAAGAGACAGGAATATGACCACACAACATCCACGGGTGGGTGTGTGCTTCTTCCATCATTCAAGAGGACGTTGGCAGTTGAAAATGTTCCCAAACTTCTTCTTGACGGCTAACTTTCATTCAACTTATATACCACTCAGACTGAGAAATCTAGGTCAACATCTTTTCTTTTTGACATGGCTAAAGTCCAATGCATTTTGATGTCCATCACGAGACAGTTTCCTTCTATCTCCACTAGGAAAGCCGTAGCCCATTTCACCAAGCTCCAAGACACTGAGGAACTCTCTGGATTTTCTTAACGCCTGGCAGCACAGCCTCTTCTGGAGTTACCATGCAGAATTGCAATGGTGGAAAGAGATTTCTCTTAGACTCTGCTATGCAGCTTGTTACAAAGCTTTTAATGTCCAGCCAATTAAACCCTTGAAAATTGTGATTTCAGGTTGTTGCAGTAGGACCGGATCTAATGGCCACTGAAGTCAACAGGAACCTGTCTGCTAATCTTAAGATGTGTTTGGATCTGGCATAAATTGACAGCAAGACGCAATGTAGAGCTCAAGCAGCTAACGCTGAAGAAAAGATCATTTATTTACGCAACAAATGATGAATACCATTCTATTGATGAAATTTCACTGAATTTCACTGAATTTTCACTGAATTTTTAGAGTTGGAAGGGACCATAGAGATCATCTAGTCCAACTCCCCTGCTGAAGCAGGATTGCCTAGAGCTAGAGCATGTTACTCAGGACTGCATCCAGGTGGGCCTTGAAAATCTCCAAAGAAGGGGCTCCACGACCTCCCTGGGCAGCCACTTCCAGGGCTCTGCCACCCTCACTGTGAAGTAGTTTTTTCTCATATTTGAGTGGAACCTCCCATGTTCCAACTTATGCCCGTTGCCCCTCGTCCTCTCACTGGCAACTGCTGACAAGAGTCTGGCTCCCTCCTCCTTCAACCCACCCTTTAGGTATTTACAGGCATTACTAAGGTCTCCCCTCATCCTTCTCTTCTCCAGACTAAAGAGTCCCAGCTCTCTCAGCCTTTCCTCATCAGGGAGATGCTCCAATCCTTGAATCATCTTCGTTGCCCTTGGCTGGTCTCTTTCCAGTAGCTCCTTGTCCCTCTTGAACTGGGGAGCCCAGTACTGGATGCAGGATTCCAGTTGTGGCCTCCCCAGTGCAGAGTAGAGGGGGAGAATGACCTCCCTCGACCTACTAGCCATGCTCTTCCCTGTGGAGCCCAGGATGCCATTGGCCTTCCTGGCCACAAGAGCATGAAATGCATGAAGCATTTCATTAATTACATTGACTTTGCAATATCGCCAAGGAGCCAGTCTGCTCCATTGGTTTTTTGTGACTTCTGACACTTTGCCGATGCTCCCAGGCATCTCATGTCTTCTCTTAGCCTGGCTACCACTGCCTAAATAAATAGATAGAGTAACTGCAAAGAGGATCAGCCATGCCCATGGAGGAGCTGGGCCGAGGCACTGGGCGCTCGCGGTGCCCCCACGTCTGCGTGTGCGGGAGGTGAAACTTAGAGACCTCATACTGGCTGAGTCAGCCTGGTAACACAAACACAACTGAACAGCCGAAACACAGCCACAGGTATGTACAGTGACATGTAGAGGTGACACGTCAGCAGCGAATTCTAATGCCTGGGAGGCCACGAGAGCCTGGGCAAGGTGACTTACTTCTAACAAAGCCTGGGAAATTGTTAAAAGTAAGAAAGACAACAGATGAAAACCATGCTGCAGCGCTGGTTAAGAGCAGCCTTTCCTCTGTCACCCTGTCTTACACAATGTGGACGTGGCCCCCCAGCCCCTCGACACTTCTTGGCACAAATAGCCCCACTGAGGTCAGTGGGACCGGGGTGGAGGCTGAGGATGCTGCTCGTGACGCTGTGCAGGGTGAGGGGAGCATACAGTGACTGCTCACTCCTGCTTCCGCAGTGCAGGACAGTAGGGTGAAAAAGAAAAAAAAAAAAAAAAAAAAAGGCATTTTTGATGAAATAGCTGAAGCAGAGAGGATTTACTGAACCTATGTTACACTGTCCATGCAGCTTGCTCAGTTTGCTGTTGCAAGCATCTCAGATATTGTCCAAGCTGTCCTGCTCATCAGTGCATGAACTCTGAAAACACTTAGCCACTGCTACCTCTGTGCATTATTTCAGCTGGAAGAACCATGGTAGGTAAAGTAATGACGATGGATCTAAACGATAATAAAGTCTCCCTGTTGAAAATTTAAAGTGCTATACAACTATTTTTAGTGACCTCTCCAGCTGAGATAATGCAGGAAAGCTAACTAGACATGAACATCCATCTTGGGTGAATTGATTCTTACAGTTTGCAAACCAAGGTGAATTGTAGGAGGTTAATGTTCATGCTCCAATACCAGAGATATCAGCTATATAAAAAGATGTATACTGTACATGTAAAGAAATAACCTATTAAATGTCTAATGTAGATGCAATGTGGTTTGTTTTTTTTTTTTCCTTTGAGCACATTTATTTCCATAATGGTCATTTAGCGTAGACACAACACTAAGAGCTCCTTCCCTCGTATCCTCCTCCCTCTCCTTCCTCCGTGTGTGTGTCAGAGTGCAATGCACACCGAGGGAGAGGCACAATAGAGGGAGAAGACCTTTGCCTTTGATGCAGGAAAGCAAAGGTTTCCTGGCCGGGATGTTCTGATACCACATTGAGACAAAGTATTTAAATTTGATTTTCCAAAATCAAAGACATGAAAAAAAATGTTCTAAAATGGATTTTTTTTCTCCCTTCAATCATGGCCTAGGCCTGAATTCTTGGGTGACCATTTTTAAATTCCAGACTTTAAAATGAAGCAACTATTTTTTGTGGCTCCCTAAATGAAAGCACTGCTCGCTGGCAGCTCTCTCTCTGCAAGGAGATGCAGAGAGATGCCTTTGTAAAATGCGGCCCATATTCCAGGACAGCTACAGCAAATTCTTTACTTCTCAGAGCTCATTTATCTATCATCTCAGAAGAGCACCACAGCCAGCAGCTCAGCTTGCTCCCTCTCCCGTCCAAACCCTCAAATGGCAATTAGCAACATCAATAAGTAATAGAGCATATACTTGTCTTTAAAAAAAGCAAGTCACGGACAAAGCAGGTCATTCACTTTACTCTGAGGCTGCATTCAAGCCTTCATTTTTTTTATATTTCATCTGCTTAAAACTCCAGTCCTACGAACACTTGGTTTTGAGAAGAGACACTTGAAAGTCAAAGGGTGAGGAAGGATGGGTGAAAGGCAAGAACCAGCGCTGCAGGCGGCTGGGGTGAAGAACCATGAGCCATCAAGTCCTGCGCACACCAAGGATGCCAAGGAAGGTTTTTAGCCAAGTTCCTGCAGCTCAGATCTTCAGCAAAGAGCTTTTGGGATTGAGAAATGAGTCTGTTGACCTCCCAGCTCCTGGAGACGGTGAGTCTCCAGCAGAAGCACAACCAAAAGAAAGTGGCAGAGATCAGCTAAAATACTGTAATAAGAATGCTTATTAGCATTGCATATTAATAAATTTAAATATTAGCAGGAAAAACAGCTTTAGAAAGTTGGAGATAGGCAAGCAGATCCACCAAGGGGCCGTGAACTATCTGCTCAAAAGTACCAATGTGACTCTAATATTGTTTCAAGAGCCATTCCCTACAGGAGGCATCCCGCCACCGAAGCCCTGAAGTACTTCAGCCCCACGAGTGACCCACCAGACAAGTCTGCTGAGAAACACTCCAGCAGGTTAAGCTTAATGACCAAATTGGCTAGCATCCTTCCTTCAGCACCTGGGGATGTCAAGGGATAAAAAGGATCACAGATGGAGTGGGAACAATACTCACAGAAACTCAGTTTTGGCCTCAGGAGTCTCATCTACCTCTGTGGTCAACGGGCAGAGACAAGCTTTTGCAGGCGGTGAACTTGATGAGAGAGCTGATCTTGGTTAAAACTGCCTGGATCTTCTTTCTGTGAAGGTCGGAGGGGGAGGAGGGTGGGAGCGTCTCTCCAGGCAACAGAGCCAGATTGGCAGGGCTGGATTACCGCAGCTCGAGGGGAATTAGGTGCTCTGAGTACCTCCCTGAGGGCCCTCTCCCACTGACTGACCCTGCTGCCAACCTGCAGAGATCAGCCCTCCTTTGCGTCAGCTTCGGGGACGTTCATCCTCACGGCAGGTCCAGGGACCAGCTGCCAACCCGCGCCAGAGCGGGCGTGTGAGAAGGTGATTGCGAGCCAGAGCAGCCCCCAAAGCTTTCAAATTGACTTCAGAAGCGACCTGGCCTGGAAAACGGTTTCCATGTTTACAAGAAGGCTTTTTTTTCCCCAGGTTGTAGGCACAACAAGCAATTTTCTCTGTGAGGAACAGTTGTATGTCCTTGTGTTTCTCTGAAGTGCCTGAAAAACACTGAACCTGCGTGTCCCCGCGTGTGGTGGGCTTCACCGTACATTTGATGGGGGAACTGTCCTACAACACGATGTTCCAGAAGAAGAGCTGTCACTCTGTCTTCGACTACCTTGGTATTACAACTATGTGGCATGAAAGCATTTCAAGAATTTCTTCTGAAGAGAGACACATGTATTTCCGTAGGTGAAATTGGGAGGAATAGTGTGTCTTTGTTCTGAATAGAGCCACTAATGGTCATTGCAAGAAGATTCAACACAACAAAATTCTTCCAGCTGAAAAAAATCATGTCCTGCTCTCCTGTTGTAGAACTCCCCATTGAAATCAATGGGTCTGGGAAAAGAGAAGGTAGTGCTAGAATAAAACTCCCCACTTGTCCTAGTGAAGCCCCAAATAGTGTGTCATTGCAGGTTACTATGGAGTTATTGAATAAAGGCTGAGAAGCTTGTTCTGCTGATCAATACCTGTGTGTGTGGATGCAGATGCAGATGTCAGTAGTGGCTGTGTGTCTCCTGAAGGCTCCTCTCCAAAACCTGCATTCAGCTCGTGTGAAGTTTTCTGAGGGATTGGACTTGCGAGCAGATAAGGCGCGGGTGCTCAGGATAAATGGACAATCCCTTTCTGCTCCTACTGCTAGGTTACAATAACCTCTCTTTTCACATCTTTGCTTTGTATCGGACCACTAACAAATAGCAATGACAAAAGAAGTATCAGGAGGAACAGCTTTAAATGGAAATAAAGAGATGTGCCTAAATCCTTTAGGCTGTTTGGCACGTCTCAAGCGATTTAGTCTGTCTGTGTCCATCCATTAAAACTTATGAGGGCACCGAGGCTCATCACTTATCCAATTAAGATGTTAGAAAGAGTCCCTGGCACGGGGACTCAAGACCAGGCAGAGCTGTCCCGCGTGGTCCTTGGGGGACAGCTCAATGTCTAGCACAGGCTCTGGAGCCTTTCCCATCAGCAGTATGGACACAGCCACCCTATTTGGATGGTGAGAGGGCTGAAAAGCATGGAGCAGGGCTGCCCACCAGCAGACAGCAGTGCCAGGACTTGTCATTTAATGGCAAAGTGGCTGCTTGCTCCATGGCAGGTCTCTACCATGGCAATAAAGAGCTAAAACACTGACCGATGTTTTCCAGGCAGGAGTCTGTGCATATGAAGGCATATTTGGGGAGAAAGACCACCCCATGAGCCTGGTCTCCCTGTGGACACTCTCCTGACAAGGCTGTTGTGGCTGGCTGAGGGTGAGCTGGAGGTGCGGTCCCCGTGAATCCTGATTTTGGGGAGGGCAAGTCTTGTCTGCCACCGTCTCCATCTCTATTCAACCTGGGATAGGCACAGTTGGGAGGGACTTCTGGAGGTCCCACCAAGCCCCTTGTCGGGCACGGCTGGAGACGAGACGCCAGAAGGGCACACATCCCGTCCCCCCGACGCCATGTGTGTGTGGGTGGCAGTGGGGAAGGCCACAGGCGTGGGTTTAGCTGGGTGCTTTGGGGCAGTCCCAGGATGCAAGAAAAGCCCCTTGGGGGGCAAGAAGAGGCTGTGAGGGCAGAGCGCGGGGTCACTGGCACCATTTCCAGGCTTTCTGGGGCAGAGACAGAGAAAGCGGTGGTGAGGGTTGATGCCCTGGGGCTGGCTCCAGCAGGATGGAGCAGCATCCGGGACGGCTCTGCTAGATGCAAGGAGACACCTAATGAGGCGTGGAGGGTTGAGGGCCCACGGTGCCTCTCCCCCACCTCTGAGAAGAGGCAGAGGGGACAAATATGTGACCCCACTCTGCTTTTGTAAGGTTTGAAGCTGGAAACCTCCCTTCAAACCATACTTCTTGTGGTGAAGACGCGTGCCAGAGAGGTCCATGGAGCAGATCAGGTGGTAGCAGGGTTAAAATGGGCTCTGCGGGCAATTTCTGCATTTGAGGCGAGCTTAGACTGAATGTAGCAAGTGGTGAAGGGAGGGGAGCCATTTCCTGGCCTTTTGCTGGCAGTCTTGCAGCCTGTCCTGAAACAGGAGGGAACAGAAATCCTTCATCCCTCACCCCTGTGCTGAGAGCAAATGCCAATAGAGTGCAAAGTGCTGCGTCCCTCAGGGGATCTAAGATGGCGTGTTCCTTCTCTTGATTCCCAGCTAGATCTTGTCTTCTGGGCCCCCCCTTGGGAGGGGCACACCAAGGTCAGCCCAGGCTTCCGTCTCTGGTGTGGGTGCTGGGGGGTGCCCTTGGGGAGGGGACAAAGTGTGTCAGCTTCTGCACCCCACGGTGCCCTCTCCCTTTGGCCTCCCACGCCTCCATCCTCCCCTCCAGCAAACATGGCATGGAATGGAAGGAAATAAGACAAATATTAAAAAAAAAAAAAAAAAAAGGCAGTGCCCGGTGCTGCTGAGAGGCAGGTACAGACATTGCTGGGGGGTATTATGCTCTCTCTCACGACGGCATCACCCCTGCATCAGCCAGGGGTAACTGGATCTGCGAGAGAGTCTGATCCTCCCAAGCCTTTAATTGGATGCGTGAAGAGTCCAAAACGCAGCTCACACTCGCGCTTCCCCCCAGCTATGAGATCCCCCCCCTCTCCTTGTCACACGAGGGTGCTTACCGGCAAACTAAGCCCCCCTTTCTAACCTCTGCTGCCAGCCGGCTCCCAGGCCAGCACGCCAAAGCAGACCCTTTGTAGAGGAGTCTCCCCAGCGAAGCGGGGCGCCAGCGGCAGCGAAATAGTCAATCGTTTTCCAGAAAAAAGTCGCCCGTTTTTCTGATCTGCGAAGAAAATGCTGCCGTTAGACGAGGGGCAAAAGGCTGTGGCAGAAGAATTCGGGAAGAGTCATTCCCTTGCGTGGGACGGGGCTGTGGGATGGGGGCAGGATGGGCGCTCCCCAAGGCTCCTGCAATCTGGGGGGCAGAGACGGGCGTGCAGGGACACACACCCGCGTGTGCCCGGCAGCCGTGGGGCAGAGCTCCCGGCCTGGAAAGGCCGGTGTGTGTGGCTTTTCCAAAGCTCCTGCCTCCCCCAGCCCTCCCTCCGTGCTGGTTTCCACCTCGACCAGCAGCAGCCCTCCTCTGCGCTGCCTGGGCTGGGACAATGCGCCCCAGATTAAGTGGGCCTTCTGTCCCCAGCTGCACCGGGGGCAGGCTCTCCCCAACCTGCAAGCCTTTTGCTGGCTTTTTTTTTTTTTTTTTTTTTTTTTTGGTCTTGCAAAATCAATTTACGGACAGCTCACTCATTTTTCCCCCTTACAAACTTATTAGCTATTCAGCCCCGGTGAGCACTCCTAAGCGTCCTTTGTCCCAGGGAGGGCTGGAGATCCCTTCATTAGCAGTGATTACTCTGAGCAGTTTGACAGCCTCCCAGCCCGCTTACAAGACTTTCCCATTCAGCCCTGCCCGGCGCTGCCCCGCTTCTCAAAAGAAACGGAAATATTCAAACATTTCTCTCCTCCCACCCTCCCGCTACCCCCCAGCTGAATAGAGAAAAAGCTGTTTCTCTTCTCCGCCCTCTCCATTCACTTCACTTTTGATACAATATTTTCCTTCTTTGTTAAACCGGAGAGAGAGGGGTCAAGGCAGACTTTTTAACGACCCTTTTCCGAGCGTTTTGTTTAATGTAAATAGAATAATGTAAATACAAGCTCTCCCCCCACACCCGCCTTCCCCGATTATTATTGTTATTTTTAAAACAGCCGAAGGCTCGAGAGGGCAACGGCTAGGGCTGATGTTTAGAAAAAAAANAAAAAAAAAGGCGGGGGGGGAAGTGTTTTTCTTCTGTGGGTCTTATCGGTACAGGCAAAGGCGGCCCCAGCCCCGGCCGAGCCCCGGAGGTGAGAGAGCGGGGCTGGGAGATGCTCGGCTCCCCCGGCCCTCCCTCACCGGGCACCGGGGCTGCTCTTCTCGGGGAGGCTCCATGCTCCGCTCCCCCCCCCGCCCCCGGTCTCTATTTGGGAAAGGGGTTCGTTTTTGCCCTCCCCGCGGCTGGGGTCACCCCCGGAGTGTCACCCCACACCCCGCTCGGGAGATCCAGCAGCGTTTATACCACTTTTTTATACCGCCCTTTGTCGAAATATAGAATATTCACTGCCTGTCGCCCAAAATTCTTGCTTTTTTTTTTTTTTTTTTTTTAATAGAAAGAAATTCTACACGCTCTCAGAGGCTGAGCGGATATGTTCATATAATTCTCCACCTCTTCGTATGTCTTTTCGAAAGCTTTAATTCCCCACAATAACAAGCGCAAGCTACTCTGCCCGCAGAAGCCAATGGAGAAATTGCCATCCGCTTCACCCATTCCCGGGGAAGGAGAGAAAGAAAGAAAGAAAGAAAGAAAGAAAGAAAGAAAGAAAGAAAGAAAGAAAGAAAGAAAGAAAGAAAGAAAGAAAGAAAGAAAGAAAGAAAGAAAGAAAGAAAGAAAGAAAGAAAGAACACGGTGTGTTTCAGCCGATTTCGTTTTGGGGCGAAATCTGCTTTTCTGCAACCTCTCCCTCCCCCAAAAAAAACCCCTCCTGGCTGGGAAGCGCTGCCCGCCAGCGACCCCAAAACCCAGCCAAAACCCTCACCTCGTTTGAGGTTTGAGCAGCACGGACAGGGTCCTCTGTGCGGACAAAGCCGATGGGGTTTGGGAGGCAAGATTGGGGTGCGAGGTGGGCTCTGCCCCCCCCCCCCCCCAAAGAGAGCTGTAACCCCCCCCCACTGCCCTCGCTCCCCGCCCCAGCCACCCGCTGCTCCCGCACTGCCTGCCTCTCCCGACACCCCGAAT
>QJSC01008266.1:57199-141015 GCA_003697955.1 Calidris pygmaea
TTTTTTTTTTTTCTTTCCTTGTAACGCTACATCAATAAATAAACGCACGCCCCGGGATTCTGCGAGGTGACATCCCCCGGCCCCGCAGCCGGTGACATCCCGCGGGGTCTCCCCGGCCCCGCGCCGCCCCAGGCTGCGAAGGGCGATGCCCCCACGGGGGGTTCACTCTCCCCAGGGGGCTGGGCCGCTCCTCCGTGGGACCCGGCGGGTGGGTAAAGCACGTTACAGGCTGCAGCCCCTTCTGTTTCTGTGCCGGGGTGCCCTGGGTGTGTGTTTTTATCCCCCCCCCAGCGCCTTTCCAGGAGACGCCCCGTTGCCGCCTCCTCTCCCCGGCGGCCTGCCCGCTCTCCCCGGTAGATGGAGCATCCTTATCGCTTTTCAGCGCCGCTGGCTCGGCCCTCCTCGGCCCCCGAGCCCAGGGAAATGTCCATCTTTCCCTCTTAACTCTCGCTGTCAAAGCACACAGGTGGCTTTTTTTTTTTGGGGGGGGGGGGGAGGGAGGGGGACCGCTCCCCGCTGATGTGCCTCCGGGGGAGCGGAGCGCCATGGCGATGTGCAGTGGGGCCCTGCTCGCGAAATGGCCTCAGCCCCTCTTCCCCGGCACGGTGAATGTCCCCCGGCTCTCCCAGAAGCAAGCCCGACGGGGCCGGCCCCAGCCACCCCCGGCAAGGAGGGCTGCGGGGAGCGGACACCTGCCGCCCCTTCCCCAGCACCTCACGGGGCGCAGACCCTCCATCCCGGCTCCGCACCCTCCCGCCGCCTCTCCCCTCCGCCCGCCCAGGGGCGCGGGGGCTGCGCGGCCCTTTTCCCGCCTCGCTCGGCGTAGGGCGAGCGGCGCTGAGGGAGGGCGGCGAGGCGGTGCTGGCAGCGGGCCCTTCGCCAGGGTGCGGGGCTCCTCCCGGGGCGGGTTGGCGGCAGCTCTGGGCCACCCCGCTTCCTCTTCGGGAAAGGCGGGGAGCGAAGCTGAGGGTGGCCCCGCTCCGGCCCTCCGCGCTCGACGGCCCGAGGTGAGGCCCTTCCCTGGCTCTCCTCGCCTTTCCCCTTCTGGCAGCGTTTTAAGCGGTGCAGAGCTACCGCGGCCTGGCTGGTGGCTTTCCCGGTACCGATGGCCACCTGTAAATGGCGAGGGGCCAACCTGGACACCCCGGCCCCGTCGCTCCGCTCCGCAGGGCGGGGACCCGCTCCTTTCCTCCCTTCTCCTCTCCGGGCGCCATTTTGTGGCGGTCACCAGAAGCCCCTACGGTATCCGACAGCGTGTTTGTTGTTGTTTATTTTCTTTTCCTCCTGCCATTTTGACAAAATTCGCTTTAATTTTTAAATTCCAGGACTTTAGGGAATAATCTCCAGCAATATCCTTTCGTTTGGTATGTGTCCAACTAAGTAAAATGTGCCAATCTAGGAGATGTTTGAGGACTCGGCAGGCAGGGCGGTAGCCAGTAAGGAAGGCAAGGGGACACAAGGCACGGTGGCAATGCCCTTTAAAACATAGATGTTTAAAGTATTTATGAACATAAATGAAGAGCCTTACAGTTACGTTAACTCAGACCTAGTAACTAGAATTGCCACCGGCCAGGATGTTGTTAGAAATGGTGAAAACAGCAGCGGGTTCTAAAAAAGACCCTCACTTCGAATGGAGGGCTCAGGTCTCCTCACAGGGTCCCTAAAACTGTGTTGCAGAAAAGCGTGGCAAACAGCACAATGAGAGGCACAGGGTTTGATTTTATTTGCTTTTTTTTTCTTTTTTCAACAGATAAAAAGTCTGGAAATGTGAACTCTACTAAATTTCGAGAAGACTTAAAGAACCTTAAGAGAGTCTTAAATGAGTAGCACAGGAGAAATATAGCTTGCTCTGAAAAAGAGCCTTGCTGGAGTGAAAATTACTTCTATAAAGCCACCATAAATTAATGCCGTTACACAGCTGATAAGGGGTAGAATTGAGCGTTTGATTTTAAGGAAGAAGTTTACCTCATAGATTGTGGGTATTTTTCACCTTTTAATGAAGAACCTAGAAACGGCCGTTGTCAGATGGGATATGAAGCTACTGCTCTAACTCTGGTATGAGAAGTGGCATTAATGTTAGTATTATGATAATGCCTGGGGACTCCATTAGGCAGTTTGTTTGTGGTTTCTGCACTCAGTGCAGTCTTGTAGTACATGAAACTTTATTGCCACAATTGAATTCCATCTAATTACATTTATTAATGCGGTACAAAAATGCAAGATGCATAATAATATTTTTCTTCTGACAGCGTTCTGAATAGCACCATTAGAAATGATGTGCTGTTTGAAGCCGTTTTACCCATCGCTGTGTATTACATATTTGTCTTTAATGTTAAAATACAGAAGAATGACAAATGCATTCCTACTAAAGCTATCAATTTAGTTACAACAATCTGTGAAATATAGTACATCAGTGACAAGTTTCAATTTACAGTATGTTTGGAAAATAATTGTCACAACATAGCCTAAGAAGTGGTTGATTTTTGCAGTAACAGCAGCTGATGGAGCCATCCTCCTGCTCTGTGGTGCTTACTTAACAAATATAACAGCCCCGTATGAGAACATCCTCTGAATTTGTCATCCAGAGTTGGCTAGTAGTTCAATGCTACTTTTCTCCAGTAGGACCAAGGATTGGTCTTTACTACAGTCATGTCCTGGAAGTTATCAGTTGTCCAGAGTTTAGGTGTCTTTTGTTTCAGGCTGGTGTTAACCACTGTTTTTAAAATCTACAAACATCCTGTAGATCACCAGAGTAGTTGAATCTCTCAGCCCTTTCTACCTGTGCCGCATGTATCCTCTTAATTCACAACGCAGGATAAATAGCATTTGTCATTTGCAGTTATGTTACTCCTTTTTGACAACATCCAGAACAGAAGGTATTTTATATATATGCATGCTTTCAGAAGAAATAACATCTTCTGCAACTTCACCCTTTACATAATTGGTATTGTAAAATTACAGAAAAAAATCCGCATTAAACACCCACTTTAATTCTGTTTCTCTCTTTTACAAAAGCATTTAAAAGATAAAATTTATTGTAAACGTCCTAGTGAGTAGTTAGATGATAGACTAGTACATATCTTAATAATCCATTGCTGTACAGGCTGCTCTTGCGGTGAACTTTGTGCTGTGATTTATAAAACAGTGAATAGAAATTTTTTGCTGTTTAATGTTTGGGCTTTTTTGCCTTTTTTTTTTTTTTTTGACATTCATCTGTGTATGCCCCAATGCCCAATGTCTTGCAGTTTTTATGCGAGCTGCCAGGAAAACAACTAGCAAACATTGTTAAACTGTTTATAGAGAACAGATTTTTAATATATGCTCCAATGTAATTTTTACATCTAAAGGAATTACTTTGGATTTTCTTTCACATCATGTAAAAGCAAAAATATTCTGCATTGACCTATGTCTTAAGGTAGCATTTATTAGTATTTTTCTTAGTATTTTCAGAAGATGTTTTGTTTGCTATCTTAAGTGTTTCTAGTCTCCAGGAACTAGGGTTCCAAGCTTTTAAATATATTTGATGAAACTATTATCTCTTTCTCAGAGTTTTTATCACAGCCTATACTAATCCAGTCACTTGGATTAGGTGTTCTGATCCTCACTTAACTATTAGGCGAATTCATTTCTGTCAAACATCCAGCATTTTAAATGCTTTCCCCACCCCCTCCCGTTTCTGCAGTCTCAGTGCTGCAGTACATAGCCTTAATGCCACTTTAGTTAAATTCTGCAGTTGTTTTCTATTCCACTTTATCCTGGATTAGGATCTCATCCTCATCACCAATTTGTTGTGGCTTTACTTTTGACACAGTACAAAGGGTATGGGGGAGCCATTGTGGGACAGTTAAGTATATCAGATAACTTTGCTTAATGTTAAGTATGTCTGAGCTAACTACCTGTATTCAGCATGTTCTGATAAAATGGTGATTGCATCCTTCTTAGAACACTACATGAACCCCAAGCTGTTTAAAAACTCATAACTGAATTTCTGCATATAGCAGCACTTCACAAACAGAAGAATGGATGTGTAGTAACGTGCTTTCCATTGTATGTGAGTTCTGTCTTTAATTACACTTACACACATACTTTCTGATTTAAGTGTACTTTGCAGTTAGTATGGGAGCAGTGTACAGAATGGATAAGTAGCTTTTCCATTACCAGTATTGCAGGTGATAGGCTTAGTAAACCAGCTGGAGTAGAGGCTACACATTTTGTACATGAGCATTTTTTCTTGCATTCTTCATGCCTTCTAAGAACATTAAGCCTCTCAAAGATAGAACATGTCCAGGAACAAAGCTTTACCTAAGTGATACATCTCCTTTTTTCTTAACTGGGATTTAGACTTTCAATGAGTCCATTACTACCACTGGTGAGAAATATGATTCCACTAAAGTGGTTTAGATACTAATTCAAATGCAGTTAAAACTTTTTTTTTTTTGTTTTCCTCCCTTTTATCTTAAAATGCATGGTATTGTCTTGCAATTTTGTTTATTGTATCAGTAAAATATTTGACTGTGTAAATCCTTGAATTGCATTTTTCTTTTGTAGTTTACACAATGAATGACAGGCTTTTGAACAACTTAGACAAACTTCTACTCGAGTTTGGTAGGTCATTATCGTATATTTTTTAATTCATAATTACTAATGCAGGACATATAGTGATGTTTTTTGCTTTAAACAGTTATTTTAACTTCAAATAAGTTTATAGTATTAAGGCTTTTTTTGTTTGCCTGCATAATGTTTTGTTAGCTCTGAGGTTATGGGGAGGGCACCTATTTAATACTAAAATTGGTATTTAGGTATTTTGTTAAAATCTTTGTTAATCAGTGTTTGTGCAATTAATGCTGCACAACGTACATTTGTTTCACAGCTCAACTCATACATATTTTTATATCTATATGGAAAAGTGTTTTATTTTCCTCTTAGTTTTCCAGCTAGAACAAACTTCTTATGCCAAAGAACATGTGAAGCAACAGATAAATTGTAAGTAGTGATAAATGATCATTTTATTAGACATTGCACACACACTGCTTTTGTTTCATTAGCCCTGGTACATGTGTGTTTCAGGGGCGGAAGCAGACCTAATAATGAAAGCTGTCCCGTGTCCTGCTCTCACCCTACCTCATCTTTTGCCATCAATACTTGCTCATTCTCCCTAGCAGACTTTGCTTTTGCTTGTGACTTCCAGCTAATGCTGTTCAGCTGTCTCATGGACAGCCAGTTTCATGCTGCGCCATTTCCTGCTCTTACTCTGCAGCTCCTCGCAGTCACTGGCAGTCCTTTGATTCAGCTGTGCTTGCTCGATACATCTGCCACTTGCCTCCCTTTCTTTCTTAATGTTTTTTTGTTCTTTCCAGATTTGGACCTCTGCCTCACTGCTTCTTCTCTCTCTGTTTTCTTATAATAATGAAGGTTCTCTCAGTTGCTACTACCTACTCAAGCCTGGTACTTCTTTTCTACAATCAAGCAGCTGATAATGGTATTTGAAATTCAAAACAGTAAACCCAATGAGAAACTCTTTCTCCACATCAAATTCTTTTTCCCCAGGACTAACAAACAGCATAATATTACAGACTTAGGTCTGGACTGATTTTTTTTTTTTGCCATGCTACTATGTGATATCACTCATAAGACTGATTGTGGTAAGGAAACTGTTCTTTAGACAATTTGAGGGTATCTATGCTCATCACTGGTACTTCATAGGTAGGTACTGAAGTTCATAACCTTCAGGAAAAAGACCAAGAGAGAGTTCTAGTCTTAATTGGTTTTTCTTTTGATGGCAACGTCTCTAATAATCTTGACTGATATGTCCAAGCAAGTACTTCTTCGTTAAGAAGATTATCAATATTAGACTGAAGCATCTTAAACGTCTGTAACACTAAATCTGGTACATCTAGAATTCTGTTTTAACTCTTCAGTCACATAACTGAAGCTTAGAGTTGAAGTTTTTCTTAACGTTTGTGCAGCCTTTTATAGTAATGAGCATGGTTTTAGGGAAAATCCAAAATCTGTGTAGTAACATGGCACAGCTATTTGCGTGTTTAATTCAGAGATATCTAGATAAGTGTAAACTCAACACTCATACTTTTAAAAGTTTGGGTTAAATCCTTCAAGAACTTACCCAGAAGCAGTTCTACTGATTTAATTTTGTCTCTGTGTATTACTTGGCAGAGGAACAGTTGTAGCATTCAGCCTTGGACTTTCAGTGGAAGATTCATCAGGCTTTTTGGCTAGAGTCCCTTTCTAACTCATGGAGGGGAAATGCACACTTTTAGGGTGTGATTTGTCTTATCCTGAGGAAAGAGGTTAAAGTGCGTTAGACAAAGTAAGTTTTAAAAAATGTCTGCTTGTCTCCACTGAGTGTGGCTGGAGCCGCGGGTGTCTAGTTCTGAAGCAGGTGACTGCATTGTAAAGTTGGTTGAAATGGATCCATCCATCCACAAGGTCCTTGCAAAAGCAAAGTGTGAGTAGAACAACTCAGAAGTCTCAGAAGTGCTCATCTATAGAAAATAGCAAATGTTAAGTGTATAGCTGTTTTGTTAATACAGTTATATCTTGGTAAATTTCAAAATGTCATCTGCAGGATACTTCCAAATACACCTGTTTTTTTCTCTCTGAGAAATATTCTTTTCTGGTATAAATACAGGTGGTGTTGAAAGTGAATATGTAGCAAGTACTGCAAAACCCAAGCCAGACTTCAGGATGACCTGAAGTTCTAGAGCAGTAATTCAAACAACTCAGGACAGATCTTGCATAGCTAAGATCCCTTCTTGGAGAAGGGCAGGCTGTCTGTGACTAGCTTCTGTTTAGGGCCACCAGCTTTGGCATACAGTGCATACGGGCAGCCGTGATGGCAAGAGATGATTTGGCTCTAAGAAATCTGAGACGTTTTATGGAAAAATAAGAAATAAATGGCACAGAGAAGAAATGCTCACCTGGTTGTGCTCATTGTATTGCAACGTGAGCATGCATGTTAGTGCTCACAGATTTTACTTGTGAATGAGAACACAGATCATGGTCAACAATATGGTTTCTCTACTAACCTGTCTGCTGTTAGAAAAGGCAGAATTAAGAATCTGCATTAAGAGTCTCCGCAGGTATCATAGTGCTTGAGGATTTGACATTATAATGCATGTTTTTCATTAATTAACCTCTGTCTCCTGTATTAATTTATCATACATTACACATTCCCACCTTGAGTAAATTCCCTTTTAATTGTAATTTCTCTGTTTCTGTTTCTAGTAATAATTTGCTTTTATGCCTTTAGTAATGTTTTTATTTTTCCCTTCTTGTAGTCAGCTTTCCCATTCAAAATATTTGTGTTTCTGTACTTCTGTAAAAGAAAACAAATATTTGAAAAACACCTTTATCTCAAGCAGGTTTTGTACTTCAGTCAGCCTCCGCATTTGCAAGCATTACTGAGGGCAGAGTGGTTTACACTCTTGTTTTCCCTGTTTACTACTTCTGGTATCTGCAGACACTGGAATACAAATACAAGAACGGTCAGCTTTAACTGTTAAGAGTGCTTTGATTTCTACCACTAATAGTTACTTCAGCTTATGGGGTGCAGAAGCAGCACAAATGATTTTTTTTCTTCCAAAGTCAATCTCACAATATATGAAGATAATGTAGGTACTCACCACGCAGCTGAAACTCCCTAGATTTTTGACTCATTTGTTGTTGCTTTGCTTATTTGCAGGCTGTCCACTCATCTGGCACTATTGAGATTAAGTGTTTTGAAGACATTTTGAATTATTCTGAATGTAGACTTTTTCTTTCATGGATATGTTGAAAATACATATGCTTACTTTTTATTTTTAATTTCAGTGTATACTGTAAAAATCACAGAAAAAAAGAATGAAATTGCTAGGTTGGAGGAAAATATAAAGAACTGCAGTGATGCAATTGCTGATTTGCACAAGCAAAGCGAGAGTAGTAAGGAGAGCTGTAATGTGTAAGTATAATGTAGCCCGAACTTTGGAGTTACAGATGGCATTAAGAAAGTCAGTGAGAAAGTAGTGTGAAAATATGTGTGTGTGTGTGTGTGTGTTCAGACAGGAGTGTTGTTAAAGAAAACTTTAGTGGTGTTTTTTTTTTTTTTTTTGAGCTGCAAATCATCAGGTACAAAAATTGCAAAAAGCAAATTACGGAAAAAAAGACCACATTTAAGTTTGGTTTAGTTTTTATTAGAATCAATAGTTTTCAGACATCATGGGTACTGTCTGCAGCATACTAAAGTGTTCAAGTAGTAAGGTAATAGAAACATAATTTTTCTGTATTTGGATGGATGTGAGTTCTGTCAAATTTGAACAGTATTAAGAATCCTGTTCAAAAAAATTAACTTTTTTAAACTAAAAAAAGTTAATAACTATCAGTGATAGTAAGACTCCATTATGTTGTTTGTTTAATTCTGAATTTGGCTTCCTGAAATTGAAGCATATTTATACTCTTTGCTCACATGTTTTGCATTACTTTTTATTTTGTACATATTCTCTCCTAAGATGTGTGATAACTGCTTCTGCATACAGATATGTGTGTACTTCTACTGGCAGATTTTGGTATAATTTTTACTACCGAATTGCTCATCTAGGTGCACTGTTTTGATGAAGGCAATAGGTTGCAGTTCACAGTTTTCTTCACAGAAATTTTTCTTTCAGACTACTAGTGGAAGTTTTAAAAGCAGGTCACTTTTGAGTTTTAGTAATTGGAAGTTTCTCAAGCAAGAATTTAGCAACAAGGAGTTTTTTCTTACTGACATGGAATGTCTAATTTTTAAAAATTCAAATCTCAGGTGTTTGCAAGGGTAGCTAGAAAGGCACATCTGTATTTGACGATACAGAGATTTTGGCCCAGATATAATCCTGTCTTTCCATTGCAGCGTTCATCTCTCCACAGTCTGTCTAGTTTCCTGGCAGCTGAAGTGATGATTTGTTAGCAAATTCTGTTTTGTTTTCTTGCAATGCCATATTTAAAAAATAAGTACTTGAACAAAACATCTGTAACATATATTTGAAGTTTTATTTTAGGATGTAAATGGAGAATGTGGGTGTTTCTAAGAATAAAAAGAGAAGTAAAGATAGTGTCAGGCTATTTTGAACTATCTGAAATCAGAAGAAAGAATGCAATCATTAGTGAATGAAGTGGGCATAGTGATGAGATGTTTGAATCAATTGCCATGCCATACTGATCTGTAGCTTTATCGTAACAAGAGTTAGGAAAGGATTTGACCTTGACAAGAAAATTCCAATTTTCCTTTACATTAAATTCTTGCCTCCAATGAAGTATAAAGTGAGCACTTTTGTAAGTTTCTGAAACCATCGTGCTACTTCCTTAGATATCTTTAGAAGTTGCAAATCTGTTTGCAAATCACAAACTGTTAGGTGATGCAAATAAAGAAATAAAAAATTAAGAGTTGAAATAAGGATCTGATCTAAATTTTAATCATTGAATTCAATGGGATTTGGCTTGGGGCCTACAAAGAATAATTAATGGCATTAGTGTAGAGGGACTGAAAATGAGAAGTGACTCATGAATGAATACATGTATTCATAGGAGGACAATACTTGCAGAAAAGTAGAGACTTTGTGTCTTAAATTATTGAAAATGTCATTTAACGACATACTGAAGACTGCAATAAACAAGCCCTAGCTATAAGATGAGACAATTAGAGTACTTATGTAGTAGAATAATCTTAAACTTCTAAAATTTGTTCTAGTTGATACTCCGTATTTACTGGCTGTGATTCTAGTGTTGGTTTTGTAAATTCAAATACGGTTTTGGAGTCATGATCACCCTCATAGTTGACTAATTGCCGTTAATGCTCAATAGCCCTCTCAAAGAAACACCTTTTTATCTGGATTACCAGATGTCGTAAGTATATTGAAGCATGTTTGAAGACTCTGAACATAATATGGGATTCTTATATTCAACAAGTCTACAGAAAATACGATACATGAGACGAATCTATTGGTATACTGTTGTGTTTTCTAGAGAAATCCATATTGGTCTATGTAACAAGGAACTGAAGGCACAAAATGACCAAAACCAAATGTATATTTTTAAGCAAGTGATTACATTTTCCTAATATTTAGTTTCTTGAATGATTCAAACTAGAAATGTTGATCCCAGAACAATAAGAAGTGGTGAAATATTTCTGATGGAACCTATTCCAATTGTATTGCTTCTCTTCTGTTTTTTAAATTAATGTTCAAGGATGGTGAGATTTCATGGAAATAAAATAAATAAAAAAGCCAGATGAACTCAGAATGTTGCTAATTTGGAAAAGAAATTGTTGTCTTGTCCCACCAGCTAAACTGCAGGATATTTTTATTGCTTTCAGATTAGTGTGGATAAAGATTTTTTTATACCCTAGCTGATGAAAAGAAGGACAAATAAATGTGATGGCTGCCAAGAACCTCTCAGAAACAGTGATGCATTTAGCAAACTAAGAGCTGAGCTGCTTGGATCCTGTTTACCTTGTTGTGTTTACTTGTTGTACTGTGTGTTTTTTGCATGTCCGCAGAATAGATGTGAACACAAAATGTAACCCACAGCATGGCTTGTACTTTGATAAGTAAAAGCTCTATCACTTTTTTCATTACTTTTTTTTTTTCCCCCTCCAAAGAAAGGCATGGAGTTTTCCAAGTAGATCACAGTGTTTGTGTGTGCCACTACATTTTTATATAAGTATGTTGGTTTCTATGTTTTTAAAAATCTGTCCCTTTAAAAATTCAGCTTTCTGTTGAATATGCAGTAGATATGGTGAAACAGCATTTTGTAATTACATTTTTAATCATGAGTGGTGTCAAACAGTTTGTGCCAATAGTGCTAAATTTCCTGAATGGATGCTGCAATTTCCCATTCAGCTTTTTTGTTGACAAACTTTGCTGCTGTTATAAATGTTGATTATACGTTGTGTTGTCTCACCACCTGGAGTACATTATTTTTTGTTCAAGGTTATTGGACTTCAGCAAATTAATTGTAAGGTCTTTGTTCTTTATTCATTTCCTTGATGGAACTTGCATTAAGTTAGTTGTTACTGAAGCTTCTATGTTATCCTGCCTTTGGAGTGATGCATACTCGCATCCAAAAATGCCTTTTACTGACCCTACCCATGAATACGCAGTGCAAAGTGAACCATAGATCCTCTGTTGCTCTCCCCTGTCCGGTAACGAATTATTTGTTCAGTTGCAACCTTGTTCTCTATTGCCATTTTTTCACTCCTCCTTGTTGATGTAACTCTTTAAGGGTAACTATATCTCTGCTGTTCCAGATTCAATTTGTCTCTTCAGTCCTTATGGATTTTTCTTTCTTCTATTTCTTCAGTGTTTAGCTTTCTAGCATCTATCTATGTGTTCCTAAAATGGGGAGTGTGTGTTTATCTCCTAGCACAGGTAGTTCCACTCAGACAAACTTCGTTGTAGGTGCTTGTGTTGCCTCAGGGTAGGTTGTATTCTGGGCAAAAGCTGAATTTATAGATTACTAAGCCCTGACTTGAGAGAGGGTGTGCTTATTTTTTCTATAGAAGGTTCTCTTGCGGAGAGCACATGATTTTTTTTTTTTCATCAGAAATAGGATCTCTGCCCTGCTCTAGCCTGGTCTGTTCAGATGATTCTGCCATCATCTGAACTACAGCTCCCAGTATCTCAGAAGTTGCCTGCTGACAACCTGTTGTTACAGAGGTCATTTTATCTGAATGAGCAGCGTTTATAGGTAGCACATATGCCTGTTTAGCTCAGTAGACAAGATATTCTTCTGCTTTTTCCCTCATCTCACAATACTTTGATGTCTGTTTGGAGGCTCCATGAATTTGTTTCTTACCATCTTCACCTGAGCAACATCCTGGCCATCTGTTCAGTTAGAACTTTCTGTGAAAATGTCTTTTCTGATAGCTGTTACCTCAGCTGGGAGGGTAGGAGACATCTAGGCCTGGATGTTCATGCTTACACCATCTTTTTTTTCAGGCAGAATGCTTTCTATTTAAAGACCCATTATATGCCTCTCCTGAAGACCACATCTGAATTTCACTTGAATCAGAAAGTTTATCTGCCTGTTTTTGTAGAGTTCCCGCATACAAGGAAGAGGCATCTCTAATACCTGGATGTTGAGAAAGTGCGATTAGCTTATTAGTCCTAAGTCCTTCATGCATTCCCTGAAGTTGCTGTGCTTTCAGTACAATCTACAGCGTCCTGCTGCAAGAAAATCACTTTGGTGGGCTGCGTCATAGCTCTTACCTGATAGGAGGCTCCTGAAATGAAGAACAAAAAATGGATTAATTGTGTTTCAGGGCTGTAGGGGAGCCATGTCAGAGGAGATCCAGGCTAAGCGTTACAGAATGTGGATCCATCAGTTTACTCTAGAGGAATCTAGTTATGAGCTGAGTACGAGCCACTCAGCACCTCTTGTTTGGAGAAGGTTTCTGGAAGGGGTGCATTTAACAATGTAGACATACTATATAGCCAGGTATCAACTCTGTGAAATATGAAAATATATGTGGATGATGACTTAGAGGTGGAAAACCATGTTACTTGACAACAACTGGAGTTCAGTTCTTGTCTGCCATTAATTTATTATTTAAGAGGTGGTGTGTGGACCTGTGATTCCAAACGACCAGGTCAGTGCTCCCAGTGTCTGGGCTATTGTACTGAAAGACAGCATCCCTTTCTGGCTGTTTTCTGAGCAGAATTTGCTTAGTACATGGAGAAAATTCTGAGTTTGTGACTGCTATACACATTTAGATATGAGGTAGGTGCTGATGGTGGTGGTGAGAATGAACTGTGTGCATCTCCAACGAGAAGATCTTACATATCTAAAGGGTTTACTGATGGTGTTGTAAATGTACCTAAAATGTGGATTTAGATACCTAACTGCTTAGTATTAAGCTCTAAAAATTTGTGAAGCTCACATCATTTATTCCTTAAAAAGTGCTTTATAATGTTTTCTAATCCTATATATTCTTGGATTTTCAGCTCTTAAATTTTAAGAAAATAGAAGTATCCATGTGAGAGCTTTCAGTACTAAACCCATTTATGTTTCACTTTCATAACATCAAGTAAATTATTTGTTCTTGTAAGCTAAAGTAACCTGATGTTTTCATTTCTGAATGGCTTTTTATTAGGAAAGACCACTTATATGCTTTCTTTTTTTTTGGCTTTCTCCACAGCTGGAAGCCCACTTATGTAATTCTTAGCAAGCATGAAGAATATTTGAAAAATGAACTTGAAGCTTTACAAGAATCTACAGAAAATGAGAGGTATCTATGAACATGTGAGATGAGGTTTCTAGCAGTAATACTATTAATCTGTCTAAACTGATCAGCAAAGATAGTGCAGTCTGTGTCGAAGAGTTGTTATAAACTGCTCAGGATAATATAAGTGACTGAGTTATTAAAATAATTTTCAGTTTAAATTATTATGTGGTCATACCTTGTTCTGTAGTTACCAATTAAATAGGATAAAATATGGCTTCTTCAAATTTAATTGCTTCCCAAATACCTATTATGCTTTTTCAGAACATTGTTTAATTGCCTACATTTCAAGAAAACACAAGAAATAAAGGCAATTAATGTTTCAGCTTCAGCAGAAATATGAAATATCACAGCATATTTACAGGAGGATACATAATGTCTATTAATGAATGGGTTTTTTGCCATTATTATGACATGTCTTCATGTATACTGTGATTTCAGTAGTTTCAGATACTCAGAGTTGGGAAGACTTTTTCTGAAAGTACACAGGTCTTACGTTTTTGTCCAGAAGCATCATTTAGCTAAACCTAAGCCTTTAAATTCATATATGGACTAAGTAAGATAAGAATTAGAAGCATTCAGATAATTTTACGCTTTATTTGTGAATATGAATTGCATATGATTATTAGAATATACAAATCAGGTTTTTGTATACTGCTCTATATTCAAAATAACCACAAAGCATGTAAATTTGAATAATAGGATGAGTGGCTCAGGAAAGCCTGGTCTAAAGCCATTTTAAGACCAGTTGTGTCTAAGATTCTATTAATTGCAAGTTCAGTTTTGTTCAGTAAGTGGCATTTCAGTTAATTCATCTTCATTAATTAGATTCTGGGGTTTAAAGAAATTATTAGTTACGCGATGTAGCTGCCTGTATTCAGTGGAAATAAGAACAGTCCCTGAAGATTTTCAGTGAAATGTTAAAAATTTGGTGTTCCAAGTTAACCCTCTGTAGTTCTGTTTTGCATTCAGGTAAAATTGATCTTCATTTTAGAGAGGTTGCTCACCTTTTCACCTTTACTGATCTTCTTGTGAAGGGCAAGAGGTTGGGTAGCCCTTTGGGGAGAAAATCACGGCAGACCCATATAGTTATCTAAATACCAATTTAGAGGTGTAACTTCAGGTAATTTAGAATGTCAGCTTTGATTCTTTTCTAGGTGTTCTTTTTGCCAGTTGTCCAAGACAGCAAAAACAGCATGCCTGATAGCCTTTAATTAACTCAGTTAGTAGCTTATCTGTCTTCCTGTTCAGAGCTCTATGTTTGGTGAAAAACAAGGCTAAATTTGCTTTCTATGAGTCTATGATTAAGCCATTTTGGCTTTCACTAATTTGAGCTGACAAGCCAAAGGAGCATTACTTTTAAATTGCTTCTTTAGATAACTAGTTTCAATTCCAACATGAAAGTGTTTGATCTGTTTTCCTGAACTTAATTATAAGACATCATGACTACAAATCATAAAATAAATTTAATTAACATATTTTACAAAAGTGATCCTTCAAATATAGTCCTTCTGTACCAAAGCATTTGATGAGATATTCAAATCTGCAACATAAGCATTCACCAATCTCTAAATATTTAAATTAGGAAGAAAAATTAGGATATTTATAACTTTATATGCTGAATGTGCTTTTTAGCCTCGCATTTGGGGGCATTGAGGACCTACTGCTTTAGATGGGAAGATGTTTTAAAAAGATGGGCAGATCAGTTTCCATTTAATTAGGCACTTATTATGGAGGTTTTAAAAACATTCCACATTTTTTCATTGTTACTGCTTTCAAGAACATACAAGAACGCCTATATGAACTGGAAGTTCATCCTGAAAATAAATGATATGAAGAAGGAAGGAGAAATAAATAGCTATCCACATAATGTGCAGGGGTTTTGTGGGTGTCCTTTTCCCATTGTCATCAGATTAAAACTTTTTCTCATTACTTTACTGTGAACAGTGCTGAATTCTAAATAGCCTGTTTAACTGCATGAACTGGAGGATGTGCATTACTTAGGAGAAATATTAAAAACAGTGAGTTTCTCAAGACTACTACACTATGCTACGCTATACTATACTATACATAGCCACAAATATTAATTTGTGGAAAATATGTTTTGGGAAAATAATATAAAGTTTGAGGATTATTTTCAGAAGCTTGAAATGCCTCTGCTACAACAAATTATTTTACGTATTTCTATTTTTATATTTTTACTTATATTTTATTAGTAATTCATTCTTATTTGTATATCAGCAAATTTCTTTGTTGCTCGGTCATTGTTTGTAGCATCTATTAAATTAAATTGAACTGAATATTTTCCATCTTTCATACCTGGGAAATTTTGTATGGTATACACAAATATTCCATAAATCAAGAAAATTAGGTTTCAGAAACCACCCATGTAGAAAAACAAATAGATTGATGTAATTTTCTACACAAAATTTGGGAAGTTGCAATTCCTTGTTTTGACAGTGTTGATCTACGACTTCTTTTCCCTGAACAGATGTAGTGAACTTCAGTCAATTTATCAGAAACTAATGCCTGGAGTATAGCTTTATTTGAAAATTAAGATCTTACTTTTTTTTTTTTCCCTGTCACTTTTGTTTTCCTTTTGTAAGAGCGAAAGCTTCTTCCGTTGAATTTGGACACAAATTTTTCTCTGTGCCATTGCCTGGACTAGCCAGTGGGCAGCCAGGAGTGTCTGCCTTTCAGTCATTCTGCATGTAAATGATTAACAGCAGTTTGAGATAAAACATGTTCTTTAAAGAGGAATGCTGTATGCTTTGCAATCAGTGAGAGCTGTTCCTTAATGTAGACTTTATTCACGGTGCAAGTAAACAGGTGGGCTTTTGTTACTGTAACGCACCATAACTAGTTTCCTAAAGGAATTTCTGGCTAATCTACAGGTGTATACTAATAACTTAATATTTTTAAATTTGCCTTTCTCTGTTGTTCACGTAACTTTTTCTTAGAGGATGACATTTCCTTCACCTTCTGTGATTTTATATTGGCATATTTTGACATCAAGCAACTTTGCGTAATATTTCTTTCTCAGTTAAACAACTAGTCTGTGTTAACAGTATATGCTGGATGTCTGTAGCTGTGACATCTCATTATAAACGTGTGCCATCTGCATAAATGCTCACGATCAAACTTATGTATTTTGCATATACCTAAACTTACCTTTTTTCAGGAATAAAGGGCATAGAATATCAGCATTTGAAAAAAAACGGCATCAATGAGATGGTTGAATATTTGCAATCTGTCCTCCTGTAAATTCCTTGCCTGAGTGAGAAGACATTACATTGGTCAATTTTCAGCTTTATGTGATGAATTACTCCTATTACTTGTTATGGTATTTGTTTGTTTTTATAGTACATTTTTTTCAAAAACTGATTTAAAGTTTTAAAAATGCCATGAACATTAATTGACGCTGCCTGCTTTGATAATTTGTAGCTATGTATTCACATGACATCAGTGAAATGATATTAGCCTAACATTAATTTAGATGGCAGTACTACAAGAAGCGGAGCAGTCTGGCTCTTTGCCAGTTAAACGTTTAAGTGTTTGCTTAACCTTAAGCATGAATAGTCCTATTGTTTTAGTGCGACTAATGGGTGTGTTTAAGGCTTTCTGGAGTCAGACACAGATTACTCAGCATCTCCTTGGAGGCGGCTCTTAGTCCAGTGATGCATCAGGCTGCTCTAAATATGGAATGCTAGGCCAGATTCTCTTTTACTTTAAGTTTGATACAGCTCCGGGGAAACCGAACAGAGAATTTGGCTTGCAGTCAGTTTTCACGATAATTACACAGGGCCAAAAAATTTGTCATCTGCCAGGCTGCTTTTCAGTATGGTATGATCTACATTCCTTTCAGAACAATGAGGTTTGACTGTTTTTTACGTCATGAGTGTATTCTTTGTTACATACAGCATGGCCTTTCTTGAAAACAGCTGGAAGATTAAAAATAGAGCCAAATAGTGGTATATTAAATATAATCTGTCTTTTTTCCAGGATAGCAGCAAGTCTAATTGAGCTGATGCCATAATTTAATATTTTTTTCCCTTATAAACAATGGCTTCATGTAAAAAACTGTTAAATTACATGTTGTTTTTTTTTTTAGGAAAATGTATCAGGATTACGTAACCCAGTATAAAGAGATTTTGAAGCAGCACCGTGAAAAATATGCAGAAACTGCTCTTGCACAGGAGTATTACAAAAAAAAGAAAGAATTTGAAGAAATCCAAACCAGACTTTTGAAACGGTGTGAAAAATATAAATTGAAAGAAGATGCTTGCTTGGATATTCTGGGTATTACTATTATCAGTGCTTTCACAGTAGAGCCTATAGGTAGTGTACTGCACATTCAAAGTGTACAGAAGTCGTCTGATTTTCTACAATTTCTCTTAAGCTAATAAAAATATCTTCTTTTTGTTATGCCATTTTTAGGAAAAAAATCTGTAGCGAACTGAGATTTTGAAGAAGAATTTAGAGTATATGTACTAATATTCCCTTCTCCAAGCCATGAATGTAACAGGGAGAGGTTTGCCATTGGGATTCTTGGGGTAAAGAAGTCCTAAAATGACTTTAGAACTACCCTTTCAAAATTGTAAATTTATTTTTCATATGTTTTTAAGTGCTGTTTTGAGTGGCATTACACTCTATTATACTATTTCTGTTAACTGTACTAAGTAAAGATAAGTGCTGCTGATCTATTAATTTATCTTGTATTTGTAAGGAAAATCAGATTTGTGAATTAATGATCTGAAATTCAATTTTATTTCTGCAGAGCCTGTTCCTTTTAAATCCCTAAATGATTGGGCTTTACAGATGTATCCTTGATTTGCAGTGTTTATGCAGCTGACAGGGAAGAAAGTTTATATTTACCTTTCACAACTTTCTATTAGAAAGTATAGTAATTATTTCTGTATTGCATGGAATCATAGAATGGTTTGGGTTGGAAGGAACCTTAAAGATCATTTAGTTCCAACCCCCCTGCCACGGGCAGGAACACCTCCCACTAGAGCAGGTGTTTAGAGTGGCAGCATTAGGATTCCTTTGTGAGAAAATGGAAGGTCAAATAATACTCTTCAGTTTAAATTTATTGGGTGCATTTAGAGGAAAGAAAAAAATAATGACTTCATGACATATCATTCAAAATACTTAGTTAAGGGGGAAAAGCCGATTTGAAATTTGTTGAAGAAATGCAGATTTGACAGAGCTTTCTGCACACGTAACATTTGCGCTTATGACATAGAGGGGTCAGGGATCTGATGGTATCCCTTGGTTAAAAAATGTAATGCTGTAATCTATATTCCATAACATGAAAGTGCTTCTTCGAGGCAAAAAACACAGGAAATGTTAAAGCTTGCTGCAGTTGCTATGCAAGAATCCATTGAACTAGAAAAAGAAGCAGAGGAATTAGAAATGAAAATAATTTACTTAAAAAAGGTAACTGTATTTAAATTTTATTTTATATATGTAGTTATATATACCACCATTATATTCTCTGAAACCTAGAAAAAGGAGTGTGTTTTCAGACACATGGGCCAACAGGATGATTGCAGTATTAGCAATTATGTTTCTATAGCATCAGGTATGTTTCCTTAAAGAGGAGGGGTCCATTAATGTAAAGGCTCTTAAAGCTTGCTTTCTGTTGACCTCAGTTTACACCATAATTTCTGTCAAGACAGTGTGTTACGTGCTATCTCAAGAGGGCCATAGAATACACTTCAAAATACAGCAGGGCCATTCCTTAGTGAGCCCCAGGGCTTGAGTATCTAGATTTCGCAGGTCCTACTGGTTTTTAAGGCTTTGTTAATATGAATGTGTTTAACTAAATACGCTTTACAATACAAAAAAAGTAAATTCCTCCCCCCCCCCCCAATATAAAATGTGTGGGTAAATAATACTCAGAGGTAAACCTGCAGATTTTAGACAGGAGATCAGTACAGTTCCACTGACTAGAAAAAGCACTGATTCCAAAGGGATGGTCTTCCAAAAAAGTACTTTGTCAGGACAACATTTTGACCCTGTCCTCTGCTAGGTGGTAAAAGGTCTCTCCTAAGCCTCAGAAGCCCCATAGGTCAATCTTGTAAATAGTTTGGTAAGTTTTTATAGTATGGTATCTGGACACTTTTACCTCTCTGGACCAGATGATCAGGGACTCCGTTTACCCCTGACAGCCGTGCCTGCTTCAGCCAGCCTTATGCTGACAGAAGCATATTGTGCACAGGTGGTGTGTTCTGTTTATATTTTGTGATACTGTTTGACACTCAGAGCTGCAGACTAAAGTTCCTAACGTGGGTATGTGCTGTATAAACATACAGTACAAAGGGATGTGGTGAATTTATTTTTAAGTATGAATGAGACCATGTAAAGAGCTCCTTGTTCTGAATAGATGTGTAGAGTCTGTGCTCAAAAACTTCCGTGTTTATTCCAGTAGTTACAGTTGGTCCAACAGAAAATATTGCCTCTCTTTAACAGTGTTCTGCTTATTTCATCAGACCCTCTTGGCTACAAAAACTCTACTATTGTGCACTGATTCATCAGATTTAGAAAGCATTTGCAGCATGTAGCTATAACTTTTCAAACTTTTCCGATTTGTATTTGTTCTTTATCTTTTAAGACATTTGAAGAGACTACAGAAGATCAAAATAATTCCAAAATGATTGAAGGGAAAAATCAGAAAAGTCTAGAGAAGCCAAAGGACTTTAAAGAAAGGTACACTTAAAAATGCTTTCTTTCCCTTGCTTTCATACAGAGTACTATCTTACCATTTACGCAAAGACTGACACAAAACACAAATTGTTGCTGAATAATGACTGGCAAGCTTCTCTAACTCTGGTCATGTGATTTAATTATGTCATTTTAAAAGTTTTAGAATTCTAGGGGTTAAGATGCTGGCAAATTTTGATTCTTGGAAGCTAAATGTATCTGGAAACATACTATTCAAAAGTAATTTGTAGAAACCTTTGCTCCGCACAGCTACTGTTGATAGATGTACGTGAATAGTTTTACGAGTTTTGAATACAACTACAGTGACTGTGCAGTCAGAGATAAAATACATAAACTCTACTAAATGCATATCTGGGGAAAAAAGAGTCAGGGTTTCACATGTCATTTGCCTTCAGCTCTGAACTACTTAAGAAATTTAACTCTTAACTTAGTTCTTAAAAACAAACATGAGTGAAAGTTTCGTAGACAGGATTAATGGCTTAGTAAATTAATCAGTGGTCATTTACAACTGGGACTCACTTTGATATAAGATCAATTACAATGACTGAAAATCACCATCAGGACTATCTTGCACTTACCTGGAGTTCTTGTGAATGCAGAAACATCACCCTTAGAGCTGATGCTTTTAAACCAAAATCCATTTTTAAATGGTCCAAAAGACTTTGTCCAAGTGATTTTACAATAGGGTGTTCTTGAAAAAGAAGCTTTTTAGGGCTTTAAATAGGCATTTAGTGGACTATATCTATAGAAATGTGTCATTTTAATCATCCCTAGGAGCCTTTCCACAGGGGCATTTTAAGTCTTTAATATCTTCTTACAGCCCTATGAATTATACAGATGAATAACTTTTTTGTGGTTTAAGCCTTTACATGCATTCTGCCTTCTTATATTAGCTTCTTGTAATTGGCAAGACCTCAGAAATATAGGGAAGCAAGAAATCCACCTTAGTTTTAAGACTAGGTAAAAAAAAAAAAATGGGAGGCACTCCCTTTGACTTCTTAAAGAAACCCATGTATGTTCAGTCAGCAGAAAGCAAAAAGGCAGAGATCTGTGCTCTGCACGTGGAAGTGTAAGAAGCACTCAGTCAGGCTCCTTATGGAAAAGAATTCACAGGGTGCATTGCTAGTCCTGCCCTGACTCCATGTCATGGAATCTTAAGGTGTTTGTACTTTCACCTGAAGTTGTGCCTCGATTGCATATAAATAGATCATTTTGGTGCTCTTTACTGAAGCAATAATTCCATGGCTTGCATCGTGGTTATAAGATGTTGTAAACATTTTACGCAATCCTAACTCACGTTGCCATTTAACCTCCACGTATACATTTACATGATGCAGCATATGGTATCAGACCATGACCTGGTTATTAATTAATACGTTTTTCCTAGAGTAAATTTTAAAGCTTAATTATGTCAAAGATAACCATAGCATGAAGGCTTGTAGAAAATGGTATAAAAATTCTTTTCAGAAATCCCCATTTGGCATTGGTGTATTAAAAAAAAGTCTTCACTAGAAAGCATAGAAGTGTCTGATTAAGTAACTATTGATGTTAAAAATGGTCATATTATGAATCTGTGATTATAAACACCATGAAAAAACATAAACAGAAAAGGTGCTAACGTAATGAGTCATGTGAATTAAAGCCTTGGCAGACTCAAGGCAAGGTACAAAAATACAACAGTAGAATATGAGTACCAAAGGCAGTACCAAAGGCAGTAGTCTTGTGAGGTGTTCTGCAGTCGCTATGAGGCTGCTACCAAGCAAAGAGAACTTTGTGAAGAAAAGGAGATATCTTAATCTTCTGCCACAAAAGAAGAGGAGGAATAATAAAAAATAGCAGTTGTACTGATGAACTGCAGACCAGCATGAAACCAGCAGTATCAAGGGAAAGAACTGAACAGAGCCATGAAAGCACTGAGCAGAGCAATGTACAAATTAATACCCATTAAATGCTTTAGAGGGCTAGAAGACAGGAAGCCAACTTGGAAGTTAATAAATAGGTGCTGATATATATGTTCTCCTTTGGGCAGGAAGCTATCAGTGTAACTGTTCTTTTAAAAGGCTTCAAACATTTTAGTTTGAATCACTTACTGCTGGACAGCTAGTCATTGATGAGGCTGACAGCAAAACACAGATTCCTCATCTCATACCAGCTGTTTTCTCTGATTAGTGGGCTTTCATAGTTCAACAGAGAAGTATCATAGTTAAAATTTCCAGATCAAGAGTTCTAATTAATCACCAAATAGGACTTGACTATTTTGAAGCTCTGGTCTTGATTTTTCCATTAGAGATTATTACATAAGGAGGCTGACATCTTGAACTGTGCTTTGGCTTATATCGTGTTCATTCCCTCTGCTTTTGTAAAATGATTGCGAGAGCAAACAAAATTTGGGTAATTTATTTTCTTTATTTTTTTAAATGTGATTATCTATTAATTCCATCTCTAAATAGCTAAAATATCTTATATTCCAAGTGAGAGATTTTTGCTAAAACTTCTTGTAAAGGATATTCCATGGAGGATTATTGCAGATCTTTTGGTATCTTTGCATTACAAGTGATTAGCTTTTACTGATCAAAGGAACAAACGTTGTAATAGAATTCTTGGGAAAATACTTATAAAGCCGTTTCTGGACTTCTAACTGTAAATATATATGAAGAGTCAGCTGTGTGCTGACCACAGCCTCATAGGCAGTTATTAGTTACTAGTCATTATGGCAGTTAGTTATTAAATAAGTCCTGCTTCCAAAAGGACTTATTGGCATGTGCCTGATGAGGAGTGCTGACCGTGGCTTCAGTAGAGATCCCTGGTAAATACCACAGTAGCAAGTGTGATTCTTCATATGCAATTAAATACGCTTGATTCCTATAGTGAAGAGAAAATCATATTAATCTTTGGGCTTCAGTATGCTACAGAGAAGAAACTACTGCTAAGGAAATGGGATTTTATTTTGCCTTAAGAATATCTATTTTTTTCTTTGCACTTTAGTAAACAAAAATGTTATCTATTTTGCGGTATGGATCAAGATAAAGATTTTTTTATCTACTCAGATGTCTACTAACAATGAAATAGAGAGAAGAAGAGAAATGATCTTTCTTGTTACAGCAATTTGGAGTATTTTCAGCTTCAATATGCAGTTTGATTTTATGTCAGAGAAGTTGCGCGTGTTGTTTTTTTTTCAATAGTGTTTGTGGGGAGGGAAGGGAGCAGGTGTATTGCATATGCATAAAGTTTAATTGCAGGTTCTTTTGGGAGGTTTTGTTACTTAAAAAATACATAACTTCAGAGCTTTTGAGTCCTGTTTGTAACTCTGCCATTGATACATTCTTCTGAATAGATATGCCCAGTAAAAGAATGCTTCCATTCATGCAGAGTGAAATTTTAGAAATACGGAGTTGCCCTATAGGCTTTACAGAAGCACATGGAAACTGACTCCAGAAACTTTTAAAAACACAACTTGGCACTCCAAGTTCTGTAAAAACAAAATGCATTATGGCAATCTAACTCATGACCTCAGCAGCAGCAACCTTGTTCAATTCATTTTTGAACAATGATTGTGGTAAAGTGGCCAAATAAGCCATTTTGAACAAAGTGAAACAGTTTTAGGCAGGCTTCTGTGCTTAGCTCCGTTTTCATTTCTCCTTGTTGTTGCACTCTCTGCGTCTGAATTTAAAGATACACCAGCCATATACACATATTATTTCCTGTAGTACTCATTCTTGACACAGGTAACATCTATAATTACTGTCACTGAAAGAAATGCAGATTCTTTTTAATCTTTTATTATTCCTGAGTTTTTGATTGATGTTTTATGGAGTCACGGAACTGTCAGAGTTGGAAGGGACCTCTAGAGACCATCCAGTCCAACTCTCCTGCCAAAGCAGGGTTGCCCAGAGCACATCACTCAGGAGCATCCAGGTGGGCGAACTTCTAGAGGTCTCTTCCCCTGAGGTGTGGGAGGGACCCGTCGGAGAAGGTCCCGAGACGGTGGGAGTGGGGTTTCTTCAAGAAGGAGTCTAACCTCACCTTGAAGGGTACAAGGTCGAACACGGGCAACGGGGAGCAGGACACACTGGGAACCACTGAAAAGAGTCTGGCTCCATCCTCCTTCAACCCACCCTTTAGGTACTTGTCAGCATTACTAAGGTCTCCCCTCAGCCTTCTCTTCTCCAGGCTCAAGAGCCCCAGCTCTCTCAGCCTTTCCTCAGCAGGGAGATGCTCCAATCCCTCCATCATCTCTGTTGCCCTACGCTGGACTCTCTCCAGCAGTTCCCTGTCTCTCTTGAACTGGGGAGCCCAGAAGTGGACGCAGGATTCCAGTTGTGGCCTCTCCAGTGCAGGGCAGAGGGGGAGAATGACCTCCCTCCACCTCCTGGCCACACTCTTCCCTATTCAGCCCAGGATCCCATTGGCCTCTTGGCCACAAGGGCACATTGCCGGCTCATGGATAGTTCCCTACCCACCAGGACCCCCAGATCCTTCTCCTCAGTAGTACTTTCCAGCAGGTCCATCCCTAACCTCTATTGGCACCTGGGGTTCTTCCTCCCCAGGTGCAGGACCCTACACTTGCCCTTGTTGAACCTCATGAGGTTCCTCTCTGCCCAGCTCTCCAGCCTGTCCAGGTCATGCTGGATGGTGGCACAGCCCTCTGGAGTGTCGGCCAGCCCTCCCAGTTTGGTGTCACCAGTCAACTTGCTGAGGGGACACTCTGTCCCCTCGTCCAGGTCATTGATGAATATGTTGAGCAGGACTGGGCCAAGTGTTGGTCATAGTTTGTTTGGTCTCAGTCCAGCAGAGCACTAGGTGTAACTTTACAGGTGACGACAGTCCTTTTCATCAGAGTTACTTAACCGAGGTGTGTTCATGGTTTTACGTGATCACAGTTGTGAATGTTGTTAGTTTAATGTGTTGTTAGGTCCATATATCTTAACCGTTGCTTCTAGCTTGGTAATTTTTTAGTAGTGTTGCTAATTTTACTCCACACTACCTTATAAAGTGCATCCTACATTTTATCTTATTTTTATTTATGGAAAAATTGCAGGAAGAACAAAAATATTGCCTTAATTGTTCATTTGTCCTGAATAGCATTGTTTAGTCAGCTGTAAACCAGATGTTGCAGCTAGCAGCACAGAGGTGCTATGCAGGAATGCAAGAGAGAAAACAAAATATGACTCATTATTTTAAAAAATGGTAAATGTTCCTTTGTCAAATGGTGACTTTACCCTGCCTTTCTACCCTGCCAAAGTGACTTTACCTTTGTCTTTCTACACTGTAAAAGCCTATTTACCCCGCACAGATAATTACTCCACAAGTGAAAACATTTGCTGCAATCTTCTCTTTTGTGTTTGTATAGTGTGAGTATTCCAGACAATCTCAGGGGGAGAAAAAGTGTTTTTAAATGTGAAAATGTGGTTTCAGAACTGCAATAATGAAGTACTTTGATTAAAGTGTCAAACCCCAAACTAATAGTACTTGAAACTGACAAAACTTAAGTCAGCAATGTTCTTATGATCGGCTTATTACTACTTTATGTCATCTTCTTTCAGTCATATTCTCTGTCTGATATTATTTAAAGAAAACTTCAATTTTTATCAGCTGCTGGAGCTGAAAGAGATAGACCTTCCCTGGCAGCATGGGAAAAGCATTGAAAACTCTACTTATTTGAAACAGTTATATTTTCTGATTTCCTTTGTTTTGCAATTGTTAACTTTTTTTTTTTTAATTTATTTTTTTTTCAGGATATTTGAAGAATGTGAGCACCCATCTTTCCTAAATGAGAAACAGCAACTGTATAAACCATTACATGTCCCATGCATTCCTCGGAAATTAGTCCAGTCTGTACAGAGTATTAGATTCTCAATGCAACGGACAGAAACAGGTGCAGTGTGTTTAATGATCTTTCTCTGAGAATTTTGATTTATTTTGTGTAAATGAATGGAAGCCATGATAACAAATGTAGCATACTGCTCTTACTGTGATAGTTGAAGCAAGACTTCCAATGGAAGTTGGATACTTGTGTGTCTTTATGTTCTGAAAATCTTCTATGTCTGATTTCTCTCTTACCTGTGCAATGAGTAAAGTAACATGACAGGTGTACCTGATCCATAGTATCAGAAAAATCTGAAACATAACTTTAGCACTGTTTGCATACATGCAATAAATACCGAGTATTGTTTGCAGTATATTGATTGATACTTACGTATTTTGTGATAATTTTCTTTTAGTTCTGTACGAACAGGAAAATTTGTAAGCTTTGTTCCCAAATTCAGTTTAATGATGCCATGCCTTGGATACTTAATTCTGTTGACAGTATTAAGGAATATTTGTTAATTTAGGGAGAGAAGACAAAGGAAAACCTACGGAACTTTCAGTGGCCACTAGCAGTTCCTCCAGCCTTGCAGAAAATTTGTCACAGGTATGCAGCTTTCCCACTAGTAAAAACACGAGATTATATAATCTGTTTTATGTAGTTGTTTAAATTTAAAACACTTCAAGTATACCTAGTGCTATTATAGCTTACATAAAACTTGTTAACACCGTAACCAGGATGCTAATCTTGGTAATCTGTTATTACTTGATAATAATAATAAAAATCTTTCTTTGGTGCTATTTCTAATTCACCTGAAAATATGCATGTTCTTACAAAGTGCAACCGGTAGTTATAGTAAGCATTCTAATCCAAATTTGAGGTAGACCGTCTATTCAAATAATTTTGTATAGTAGTTTTTAAAATTTAGAATAACCTTTGTAGATTCAGTTGTTTATACGTAGCAAATTTTTGGAATTCTAAAGGAGGAACACAATCTTCTATTCCTGATTAATTGTCAGCCATCTATTCCATAATGAAGGATTTCATAAAGGACTAAATGTGCAGGATGCTCTACAGGATCACCTACAGTTAGCAGGTCAATTCTGAGGTTTAACCAGAAACAAAAATATGGGCTAAGCAGAATAAAACCACGAGCAGCATTGCTTTGTGCACTTGAGGAGTCCACCACTACGTTTTCCATCTCTCACCCATAAACAAATAGTTCCTGTGGCACTTTTGGGAAAAGGTGAAGTGTATTGCAGCTTAATATCTTAAATATACATGCACAATAAGCCAATTCAGAAACAAGTTGGAGGAACAATTTGTGCAGTTATGAAAGCCACTAATGAAATCTCATTAAGTGCAAGAACGTTCATAGGACCAATAGATTGTAAAAGTATAAAAGGAGTACTCAGATAAGATAAGGCCGTAGAAGATCAAATGAATAGTTTGCATCTGTGCTTGCTGTGCAGAAGCTTGGGGAAGTTTCCTATCAAAACATTTCTGTGTAAGAGACATCTCACTGGAGCTGTTTAAAACCAAATTTTAATGAACAACAAAAATCAAGTAAAAAATTAACAGAACCAATTGTGATTTTCTTAAGAATTTCAAAGGAACTCAAGGATAAAGTGAGTGAATTACAAAATGTTTTAGAGTGGAGCCTGTGGTAGTAGAAGAAGCCTTTGTAAGACAGCACAGAACAAGACCAGAAGAAATTTCAAGCAATTCTGATTTGTGACTGGCTGAGGGAGTTGGACCTGATGAGGATGATGGAAGGGCTGTTGCCAGGGTAATCCAGAGATGAAGAGGGGAATCTCTGACCTAGAATTGCACTTAGAGAATAGTGGGAAGCACTAAGTCAAGGTTAAGGGAACTTTAAGAAAGGGTGATGGCAACAAGGAAAAGAAGATGGAGTCCGAGGAAAAATAAAAAGATTGGAAGAAAGGAGGTTGCTAGGCTTCAGAAAAGGAGTGCTGTAAACTACAGGAGTTGAGTGGCAGACAGATTCTGCAAAACCAGCCCTTTTGTCCCCCACTCTGACTTGATTTCAAGTTGATAACATTTTGCAAATTAAAGCCAAACTGCAACTAGCAGCTCCGTGGGAAATAGTATGTTCTCTGATGCTGAGGTGTAGATTCCTGGTGCCACTCTGCTCTTTAGGCACAAGTATACGCTACATATAAGAGTTAGGGGTTCTGATCTCATGAAAATCTGTGAGGCGGGAGTATTTCCATGTTTTCTGCAGTTTTTCAATCCAAACAGGAGACATGCTCGCTGATGTGCATACTCCCTTTGGCCTTTGGAGGTGGAGACAGGCCTGGCTCCCGTGCTTTCCGTCTTATCAAGTAGGACCAATCTGGCCGCAGCAGTAGAAAACCTGGATAAAGTTTGTAAATTATGTAATGTCATTTGTACGACAGAAAAGTTGATTATTCACCTCTAGTAATTGATGCTGTGAATGAAATTTTATAAAAAATTATAGAAGTTGGTTTGGGTATCATGCTGTTAAAATGTAGGTAAAGCAAAAATAAGCGAAAAAGTTTTATGTTGCCTGAACCCTAAAGGGAGGTTAAAAGAAGGGATTTCCACAGTCTAAGGAGAAGCCAGAGTGATACTGTTGAAGTGGCAATTTCATATGCTGCCTCATTTGAATTTTTTGCTATGTTTTAGATGATTATTGACACTTCAGGGACTAATAACCCACAAATTGCCCAAGTTCCATCAATAGCAAGCTTACAAAACCAAATGCAATTCAGGTAACTTTTCTGTAACAAAGTTGTTTTCATTCTTGACATTAAGGTTTATGGAAATAATCCATATTCAGACAAACAGTAATTTTTCTCTTTTAGACTGGCAGTTCCTCCAAAGCAGACAAGTTCTAATCAACAGTTTGAGAATGAAAATGCAGTCATAGGTAAAGTACCACTGTCATTTTTTTAATAGGATGTGCAGCATCACATAAGTATAAAACACAAAATTATAAGGGCCAAATTTTCATTCTGGTATTAAGTGGGCCATCACTTAATATTTCTTTTATTATTTAGTATTCCTTTTTGCTTTTGATTATTTAGTTCAAACTTTGAGTATAGCAGACAGGCAGTATCCTAATTTAAATAGAGACTGAACTGTTCAGTAATGTGGGTTTCGTTCTGCATTGACCATTGCTAATGAAAGGAACCTTCCAGTATGTCTTGTAAATCCATGCTCTAGGCTCAAATTCCTTGTGTAAGATGAAATCCAGTCCTCAAATCTGCCCAGAAGGCATGAGGAAATGCAAAGGAAAGGGATATAATAAACTCAGTAATTTAGGAATCTTGAAGCATTAGATTATTAAAGATGAAAATTAATTTGAGAAATACAGAAACAAAACAAAGTTTTTACAAATACACCTATAGTTTTTGAAATCACGAGGCACTGAGCTTCAGTTTAAATATATTTTTTTCTAATTATACTGCCAATCTAGATGCATGTCAAAAATTATAGTCTATTTTCTTATAAATAGGATCCTAGTTATGTGTCCTGAAACGTAGGATCTTAACCCACAGTGCCTGAAATGTCACATGGTCTGAAGCTTAGATCAGGAAGTCTGATAACATTCTTCTCATTTCTCATCCTGGCTTTTGTCCAGTTCTTTAAGATACACTTCATTAGTGTCGCAGGGATGTGCTTTTTATATTGTTTCCACCTGGTTTCTATTGACTGGCACTCTCAGAGGGCAATAGCTGGATTAGACAAGCGTAGCACTCTCAGGGAACAATAGCTGGATTTGAAGAACACACTAAACCACATGAAGCAGCCTAAGCATTACTTTAACAGTAGCAAGTAAGCGACAGAACGAGATGTAACTGTTGTGGGCATAGCCACAAAGTGGGTTATTATGAAAACTACAGTCAGGACACTTCCTTACCAGTAGCAATGTCATGTTAGTAAACCTTTCTCAAGAATTCTTTCCCACAACATAATTTTTATTTATCCATTTAAAATGCTGTTATAATACAAGCAGCGCTGCCTTTTTTGTATAGCAAACCAAGAGGCCAAATGTGGTGATAAAGAAGCAGAGGATGAGCCAAAGGATTCCTCATATGTACCTCAAGTAAGCAAAGCGTTTTCTTATGTCAAAAGTAGTTATTTTGTTTAGAATACTCAAACTATCTTGATGTATTTGAATCTATTGGCAAGAGATAAGTCTCAGAAATTGACGAAGCGACTCATTATAAGGCACCCAACAGGTAAGAAGCCAGTCAGTGCCTTCTAATTAATACTTCTGATCATTGTTCTTGATCATGTCATAGGCCATTTAGGCTGACTATCCTAATCCTCTGCCCATCAGAGGTTTTGTATAAATTGGTGCATATCATTTTCATCAGTGTGAGGTGATGAAAGAGTTTTTAAAAATGTTTGCATTTGAAACTCATTTCTCCCCATATCCCATAGTGAATCGGCTGTGTGCTGTCTGTATGGCTCCATTGGCACTGCTTTTACTAGCTGTGCCTGAAAGTGAGATCAAGCTCACCATGCCATAATAATCAAGCCAGTTGTGTAAACAGCTTGCATACATAGGTGATATCAAGATGTGGTTTAACGCTGGCCAGCAGCTAAGCACCACGTAGTCTCTTGCTCGTTCCCCCCCACAGTGGGATGGGGAAGAGAAGCAGAAGAGTAAAAGTACAAAAATCTGGGGGCTGAGATGAAGACAGTTTAATAGGTATAGCAAAAGCTGTCCATGCTAGCAAAACAAAATAAGGAATACATTCGCTACATGCCGTCTGCAGGCAGTTGTTTAGCCATTTCCAGGAATGTAGGGCGTCGTCACACATAATGGTTACCTGGGAAGACACATGCCATAATTCCAAACATCCCCCCCTTCCTCCTTCCCTGCAGATTTTATTGCTGAGCATCGTGTGGTATGGAATACCCCTTTGGTCAGTTGGGCTCAGCTGTCCCAGCTGTGTTCCTTCCCAGCTTCTTGTGCTCTCCCAGCCTACTCACTGGCAGGCCAGCATGAGAAGCAGAAAAGGCCTTGACATTGTGTGATCACTGTTCAGCAATAACTTAAACATCCCTGTGCTATCAATGCTGTTTTCCTTACAAATCCAAAATACATCATCATGCAAGCTATGAACTCAGCCAAAACCAGTACACAAGATCAAGTTTGAGATATTCCTCATCTTCTGGTTGGCTCACTGCAGGCAGCTGGTGGAGAAGAATGTTTTTAAAACAATATTGACTCTGGTGGGAATTGCTCCACAGAATCTAAGTGCACATTCTCATTTAACATTTTCTGAGGATGACAAAATATCTCAGTCAACTGAAATGTATTCTGATGGTGATGTTCCTTTATTTCACTAGGGAGTATCAAGAGGATTCCAGTGCAACTTTAAGCATTATGCTAAGACAGACTTTAGACTGAAATAGCTATTTTATTCAAAATTGGTGTTTTCAGTCAGTTCACGAGTTTCTTTATTTTTTGGATGAAAATTTTCATATATAGTTTCATTCACAAGAAGTCCATTTTCAGTTAGATAAATTAAGGTTACAGTTTTAAGTATGGGGAATATGTCGCTGTGACCACTTTCTTAAAATTCTTTTAACTAACTAACCCTAAAACATACAATGAATATGTTTATAGGTAAATGGATGAATGATATTTTGGGAAATTTTATATGCCGTAAACATTATTGTATATTTCTTTTTAAAAGGACATACAAACATGTTTTAAGTCAAATGAAGATATTCCTGATGCAGCAGAAGAAAGTGCAGAACACTTTTTAAGAGCACCTGAAACACCTGAGTTTGTAAGAACATCTGACTCAAAGGGGAAGAAACCACAGTCTTCTAAAACACCTTCATTTGACTTGTATGATTTCAGTTTTTATTTAGATTTTGAGCAAAGTGGTATTGATCCGTGTTGTGTAAACATTTGCAGTGTTTTTGAAGGATACTATAGGAAGGCTTCTTTAAAAAACTTTTCTGAAAATATTCAGATTTTTTTTCTGTGTCATGCTAGGTAATTTATTACATTTTCTTCTTACAGTATCATTTCTGCTTGAAGCTGTTTTGAAAGAGGGTGTCTCTGCTTAGAAATATATGAGACACAGGTTCTTTGTAGCTTCTTTGCTAAAATTGTTGTATTTTCCTGCAGTTGTATTTGTTACATCATTTGCTATCTTTAGACAGTTTTTGTGGTAAAAGGGTAGGGAGTTGGTAAAAGAAACCACCTTATGTTGCTTTAAAGATTTGTGTTACCTATTCTGTGTTGCAAGAAGCAGTTATTGATGGAAGCTATAAGAATCTAAAAGCATGATAAAGCACAAAAAAAAAATTGGAGAAAAAAGCCGTCTACGCTACTTTTAAAAACTACTAATGTAACTTCTTCCTTTCTGTCTTTACAGCATTCACAATTTAGGTGGTGAAGAAGGAACATCAAAATCTCCTGCTTTCTTTCCTCTCATGAACTTCTCCCAGAAGTCACCTGGCTTTAATTTATTTGATTCTTCTGTGTTTGGGGCAGAAAACTCGTCTGACGAGGTAAAAATGAGTATTTGAGAATATTAAATTTCCACAAAGCAACATATGCTAAGAAAACAGCATTGACAGTGCATGGGGTTTTTCAAACTGGTTATCTTTGTAGCAAATAATTTTCTTACTAGCTTGCTTAATTTTACATTTGATACCCTTTGAAAATGCCTATCTCCTTTCCTGGCGATCTCCCTGTGATGACTTCTGATGAAGTATGAATCTTTCCCATATGAGCAAGATTGGATCTTGTGCAAATATACAGGCGACTAGATGCACAAATAGTCTTCCAGTTCAGTGTTGCAATGCAAAACTTTAGGTACCCTAGCAAAATTCACAACTCACATGCCTATCCTGTGTGGTTTTGTCTTGCTGAAGTGGGGAATCAGGCACTTAAATTTTTTCTTTTTTCCCTTCATTTTTCACACTGAGAAAAGGAAGGAAGGACTATTAGGAATATTGAAGAGCAATTAGCTACACTGAAATGGAAGAGATAGGCAGGCAACTAATTGGAACCAGGATTGGAATCCAGGCCTTCCTTTTCATTTGCAGGTTCCCTAACTACAGTGTTCTAGAGTCATTTTTGCTCTCATGGGCTAATAGATGGATAGATAATTGGGTATTCCAGATAGATGCGTGTCAGTGCATAGTGCAATGGTGCCTATCGCTCCCTGGCAATGTAGATTCAAACCCCATTATGCAAATAAGGGATTTGAACCCAGGTATCTGCTATTTCAGTGGGTGTGCTCAGTCCTGAGGTTACTAGATAAAAGCTGAGGGAGGGAAGAGGGAAAGTGCTGCTGTATTTTGTGTTTGGTGAGATGCGTGTTGTTGATAACTCCTAGCATCAGCTGTGTGTAGGAGTAAATACACTGGTGAGTCGTTTTGTTTAGGAATGAGGTAGGTATTAAGGCACCTAGTGCTATTGGAACCCCTGTTATTTTTTGCCTGCTCAGTGGCAGAAACCAATAATTTACTAGTCTGTAGCAGTCATATTAGAGGGAAGTGTTGAAGGACTTAAGTATCTGTTATAAATCTACCCTAAGAACTCCTCTCAAGAGTGATGAGTGGTTATTCTGCTACTTTTCCTGGCAATGTTAGGTCCTACTCAATAGACAGTAATTATGTTGCTGCTTAGAGGTTTTCTAAAATGTCACAGAATGAAATAATTTTGAGTCTTTGCAGTTTAAAAAAGAGCAGCAAACCAGATCAGATTTTGGTTTGTTCTCCATCTGATGTTCTTTCCAGAGGAATGGAGGGAGTGTGTTTGCAGATGTAAGCAAGTATCATAAAACCTGTACCATCAAAGCTTACCGTTCCACTTTAGGGATTGATACATACATTTGAATGCAGATTTTGTGAAGGCTACTAACATTCACTGTGTGGTCTTTCTCACAAAAAGCAAATGAACTTATTACATACCAGCATTAGAGCTTATCTTTAGCCTTTCTCATTTGTTAAATAAATTGGCTGTTTACATTTCAGACAGAAGAAAGTTATTCTGTGGGATACTTGAACCCTCTGTCCCCACACAAAGATATCGGTAAGTCTGAAAATCACAGGTACTTTTGTATACCAGCTGTCTTCTACTTGTGCTTGTGCGACTGACAAGCTTGTGATCCTGCTTAACAGGGCACCTTTGGTTGTCTAAAAAGATGTTCAGTTGTAATATTGTAGTTCAGTGGTTTATTGTGCTCATTTGTCTTTTGACTATCATAAATCTTTCCCTGGCATGTTTGGCTTCAAATATATGAAAATATCATGAAAAAAGAGGTATGAGAAAAAAAGAAATAGGTGTAGTGTTAGGTGTGGTTGAAGCAAACTGAGATGACCTGCAAAGGAGAAGAAAAATTTAAGTGTCAAAGCTTTCATTGGTAAAAAGAAATGCTCTTTTAATATAAAAAACTACAGTACTTGATAAATACTGCCTTCAACTTAAGGCTACCAGCTTAGAGTTGGAAGAGTACATATCTTGAGTTTTTTTCACCCTCAACTAAAATGAAAATAAAGTTTCCATTTGGTTAAAGAAATCTTGATAGTAAACTGACTTCCATCAGTTTAAACTATTGGAGGTACGCAATGTTAGAGAGGAGAATCAGGCTTAATAAACAATATCTTCTACTCATACTGAGTCACACACATTTGCGCATTCTGTGTGATATCCTGGCTTTACTGAAGTGAAAGGCCAATTTTTCATGATATTGATAGGATCAGAACTTACTCTTGATCAAACACTTTTCCAAAGGGAACTGTAATCTACTCTTCTTTTGAGGTGCTGCAAGTGCAAAGCCACTTTTTTGAAGTGTATGAATATAAGGTTGTATACATACGTAACTATCATAGAGAAAAGTGTATGAATTTTGTTACTAAATATAAAACTGGGGTGGTTTTCTGTCAGTATCTTTGTTGCTCCAGGTATTTCAGTGGTTGATTGCACTGTTTTCTAGAGAAGAAATAATCTGTAAAAATGTATTGGTTTACAAAGACCTCTGTTGCTTTGTATTCAAAGTATTTCACCCAGTATATCATGCAGAAGTGTTTTGTTCTAAGTCATTGAAGTACTTCACACTTCATTCTGTGTAGATTCTAATAATGCCCTCCTTGAAGTGCCATTTCTAGTGCAGGAATAAGCACACAATGGTGGGCTGATATGCAGCAGGTGCTGGGAGTACAATATTATTAAAGAAACATATTATGCTGAATGCAGTATTCTTTCAGCAAGATTTAATCTAATAATAAACCTAATCTGTATTCCATATAGGAAGCTTGTTTGGGAAATCAGAAAGTGAGGATGCATTTGCCTTTCCCTTTCCCTCGGAATCGACTTCTCATGCATTTGGAGATGCAAAAGATGACTTCAGTTTTCCATTTGCATTTGGACAGGATCAGAGATCATCACAGTCTCCTTCTGTGAAAGGTTTTCATTCTTCCTTACAAAATACAAAGCCATTTACATTCTTTTGAATACCTTTGACTTCCTTTTAAATTCTTTTCCTACTTAGCCTTGACAAATGTTTTCAGTTTCTTAAGTTAAAGTACAAAGCATTTAATGTTCTCCTTTCATCTTGTGTAAGAATACATTATTGCATTTGCTGCAAGAGCATGTGTATGTTCATCAGGCACACACGCTTTGAGATGCAACTTTTATTTTTTCTTATTTACTTTCTACATATGTTGTTCTCATAAAGTGTTTTGATATGCTCATGCTAAATTGGCACTTACAAGCAGCAGAAATACCATTTTAGAGTAGTGTGTTGAGTTAATTCAGTATCTGTGTGAGAGCATCTAAACTTCTAGATGAGTACTTTCAGTCTCTGATATAAACTAAGTAATTTACAGAAAGTGTTAGTGAGATTAACTGTTATTATAGCAGTAAAGGTTGAATTTGGGTTGAAGGTGATGTTCTTTAATTAGCTGCTACAGAATATTTATAAAATTTTTTAAATAAACATTTTTGTTAATTTTATGTAAAGTTTTGTAGGTATTTCTTAATATCAGAAGTTAAATAATGTTGCAATTGTAATACATAGCATTTCAACTTCTGTCTTTCTAACTTGAAACACTGAAAGCGAGTTCTTTCCTCTTTATATAGAATCTTTCCAAAAAAGATACAAAAGCAGACAGTTCCCCAAGTCTGACTGTGGTCAGTACACGTATATCCACCAGTCCTCCACAGATGTCTTTCCTTATGGAACGGCTGTCTGTGGAGCCGGTATTTGGGGTAGTGTTTTAGGGTACGCTACTGGCAGATATTCTGAGATCATTTAGGAAGCCAGAAAGTACAATTTTGTTTTCTCAGTTATTCCATAACTGAAACTTGCTTTTCCGTGTCTCTGACATTGCAGTCCAGTAGTCAAGGCTGCTGGCTGAAGTGGGTGAAATCATAGGTCTAGGTTCTGGATGTTTACTTAAATGTGATGGACTGATTAATAACACAAAAGAGAAAGCTACTTCAGAAAAGGCAACCACTCAGTATTTGGGATACTTTTCTGAGATCTAAGGGCAGGAACTGCTTATTGAAATTTTTCATTGGTATCTGTCAAATTCTGCCTAAAAATGGTCCCTTGTTATTATGTGTATAACATCAATAGCACCCATGCTGCCAGATTGATGAGACTAGTGTGTTTGTCACTGACCCATGTAATTTTGTTTTATCCTATACGTACCCACCTGACTGCTTCCATCTCTGGTGTGAAAGTGTAGACAGAGATCTTCTCGTGTAGCGGGAGCGGTTTGAGAGCAAAGTGCTATTTGCTCATTACCATTTGTTCGCAGTTATTGCCCCTGTGGTGCAGATACAGTGAATGGGCTGTGCACTAGGTGCCTCACTCCTCAATGCAGAGTCAGTAAATTTCATTTGTGTTGCTGTTGAAAGCGTGGCAAGCTAACTTAGCTCACTCTGGACTCCAGTACCCGAGGAACAGGTATTACACGTGTGATTACAACTTAACCAGGAACCAGGAACCTCCAGCAGTGGGACAGCAATGGCAGCTGGGAGCTGTAATCTCTTCAAAGCAGTGCAGCTGTCTGCCAAGTGGTGAGATGGTTCTACTGTCTACTTCTGATGTGAATCCTTGCAGGTGGTGGTTGCCTTTTTGTTCTGTCCTTACATTGCACCTGGTAAAATAGAGTTCAGGTTCAAAACTGAGCCCTAAGGTAATAACAATAAAAGCCTCTCTTAAGTAAGCAAAGCCGGAATTTGACTTTGAATCTTATAGGAGCATCTTAACCAGAAGGCAAATGTTTATTTAGGGCCCTGGTACCTTTACTGTTCCACTTACGTTTTTAATGGAAAACTACTTAACTTGAAAATTCCTTGTAAAAGGTAGTGTACCACCCAGCACTAGGTCAGTGCTGGTTTAATACTTCATCTCACCGAAACGGTAGGAAATATGGTGTTTGAATAAACTAATCTTTGAATTTTTTTGAAAAAAAATTTTTGAAGAGTGAAAAATGAAACTTGCTGTCTCACCTGCTACTGCCAGGAGGAAGACACTGATGTCTCAGTTTTCTTTCTCCTACAGAAATAATACCTTTATGGAGATGTCATTTTTCTGATCAGAAATAACACAAAGAGCATTTCTCCACCTTTGCCTTGTTGTGCAAAGTGGTCTTCTAGTGAAAAAAATTCATTATAATTTGTAAGGTGATACAACACTTTGACTGGAGCCCCATTTTACTGTTAATTTTACTGATGCATAAATGTAAAGCATGCTTATAAGCAGTCTAGGATGTTTGGCTAACAAATAAACATCAGCTGGACAGGTTTAATGCTAAAAAATTAGTTTAGAAACTAGGAGAAAACTAATGGAATGCCTTCCAGCAGTCGTGGCATACAGCATTTATTTTAATGTAATGCTGTTTTATGGCTTCACACATTGCCTTTGATAGAAAATTAGACATTCACCAAACTGTTCCCACTCAAAAATCAGAGCAAAAAATCAAATTTAAGAGCAATTTGTTAATTTTTGGTAACTTCAGTCTGAGTCTATCAATCTAAAGTATATATGCACAGCATATCATTCTTTAGGACAAATTGCATTGTGCTGTTATATATAATGCTTAAGGTGATAAAACCACAAGAGTTCCTTAATTTTATGTAACAAAAACTGTTGAGTGTCCAAGTATGAATGTGGCATGCAGTATTGTTAAAATTAGTCCTTGCCATATTAAACTTTCAATTATAACACTGTGTGAATACTTTGTGTGTGTGTGTGAAGTCTACACTGTGATGCTATATACATATTTATCTCATATAATTGGTCACTCGTATAACAAGAGCAACCAGAAATCTGTGTTGGAAAAACTGCAGTGATAAATGGGGCACAAAACCCATGGTGTTGATTAGAGAACATTAAATATAAGTGGTGGCTTTATTTTGAGCTGCCTGTTAAGATTAATAGTAGGGTGCAAAAATTATCACCTGGATATGAAACATCAAACAATTAATTAAAACCCTGGTTTCAGTTGGAACTGTTTTCATTCTGAGTTGCAGTTTTTCCACACAATTCAAGAAGATTACTGCACTGAACCACTCTGAAATTCTTTATGTGGTTGCCTGCCAACTTTGGGCCCTATACAAAGGAAAAAATTTTGTTTAATTTTTCATTTCAAGACTATGAACATAATTAAAACGTAAAGTTGGAAGTAAAGGGACGTCACTGCATATATGCGGGTAAATGCAAACTTTGGGGGAAGGGGTAGAAGAATCATGGCTTCGTAAGAAAACAGTCTTACACTATAGCAATAATACGCTTAAACATTTCAAGGAAATAAGCTTTAAGTGCTACTTATTGTAACAGATTGGAATGTGTAGACTTACAGTATTAGATGGTAGTAATCTCCCCAGTGCAAGGCTGATTGCATGGCTAGCAAGAGTTGGCTAATCCTTTTCAGCCAATGGCATAAAACAAGGATTAGTTTTTCATTTACTGCAACTGAGTGGGTCATTAGGATCCAAAGACACTAATGAGCCTGAACAGGCAATTGGATTCCGGTTTCAAAGTTCTGCGCTAGTTAAAAAGGAGATGATTCTGTCTTTTAATGATTTAAAGCATGATGTTTCAGTGACCTTTTTCCTGAAAAAAAAAAATGAATGAAGGATATGACTATGGAACACAAACCTGGGATGTTGACTTTTTCTCTTGGAACTTGAGTTTTTGCCAGATTTGTTGCCTTAGAGGCTGAACGGCTCATTTAGAAATACCTCTGTTGCCTTGCTTTTATGTTCTGCTCTTGATGTCTCCAGAGTTGACACAAGTCACATGCAATCAAGTCTATATTCCTGGTGGACAGGCACTGTCCTAATATTCTCTGACTCACACCCAGGTTGTTTGCAGCTCAGCAGTTCTGCTTCCAGACACATCACTTCATGTTCTGATGCTAACATCTTGCTGAGAAATTGCCTCTTGGCATGTTGTTGCTTGAGTCCTGTACCTTGCTTGATTTGATGTGAAGATGATGCTCTTTTTAGCACTTGCTACACATTACCTTTGGAAAGGTAAATTTTTCCCCCCACCTTGCTACATCCCAGATTTTCTTCTTTTCAGTAATCACGTGAGTTCAGCAATAATAGGTAGCTTGTATTTGGTTTCATTCAAATCAAGAGGTGCTGCCAAAAGGGCATAAAAGAAAACATCAAAAGATGGACATTTCCATGTTAAAGACTGTTTAAACGTACACAACAGGCAAGTATTTTGACTGTTATGATTCCCTAGGAGAAATAAAGTAAAATGTTTTTATAACATGAACTTAATTTTCTGTATTGTACCGCAATCCACAAAGCAGCCACAAAGTTACTTCACACAGCACAGGACTTGCTCCGTGGTCCTTTGAGATGTGGGTTGGGGAAAATCAGGGAAAGAAGTGTAGGGTTAAGTAAAAAAACTTCTTGCTAGTAGGGAACCAGCTGTTATGACTGGTGGGAAGGTTGGTAGCTGACAGTCCATGAAGCTTGGTAGTTGACAGTCCATACTGAAAACTCAGTTTGGAGCTTGCAATTCTTATCTGCTCCCTCCCACTGTAGCAGGACTGCCTTGAGCTAAGCGTGGCCTCTTGCTGCTTTTTTCTTTTTCTCGAGGCACGTGTTTGGCTAGTTTTCCTATTTCCACAAAATGCATGGTGCTGTGATCAGTGATGCTGCTCACTGCTGCAGCTGCAATGGGCTCATGTCCAGAAGATACGAGAATCAGAAGTGGTTAAAGATGTTCCTTAACAATTATCCACAAAATCCTGTGTAAGCAATGTTTCCATTACTTCTCAGGGAGGTGCCAAGCCTTTGAAGCACTCTAGCTGTTACCCAAGCAGGACTGGTGTTCGGTTTCAGATTATGCCACATGGATTGACAAATGTCACTGGATACAGTATGTACTTCAAGTGTGTACAAACTGAGGGGTTTTTTGCCTTGGGAATCTCGCCCCAAACACTTGACCAGTCATGTTCCTCACTGCTACATATATTGAAGGAGTTATCGTATGCAGCTGCCTATTTTTTTTCTCCCACACAGTTGGAAGAGGCTCTCAGAAATATGCCAGTTATTGCGGATGTGATCTGAGAGGTGAGATGTTAAACTAAGGCCCTGGCCACCTGTGCTTATTGCAGACCCATTGCTTGCTGCTGCTGTCGGTTTTCTGTAAGAAGAGCGATGCAGCACGTGGCTTCTTAGATTTTTTTTTTTTTTTTTCCATGTTGAACTAATACTTATGACTCATCATTGGAGGCCAAAGAGCAGTAGGGTTCTGATAAAAAAGATGTAAATCACAGATTATGTGGAAAACCAACACTGAACTTCAGAGGTGCTTTTAAGCCCACAATGGCCATCCACAGAGAGGACTTAAAAGAAGCCGGTTCTTTGAAGTAGGTCATGACTTCATGTAAACTTCCACTTTACCTTGGATTATGCTCTTACCAGGTTTCAAAAAAAATAGAATTTTTATTTTTATTTTTTTTTTTTTTACAGGAGAAGCATTCTGATTGCAAAAACAGCGCGATAACTGTTGGATAGATTTTTCTGCTTTAAGCTAACTCAACAGACCTGAGAGCTATGAGAGTGGCTCCACGCTGTAGGGTTTGGGGGGGGTTGATGTTGTTGCTGCATAAACCTGTAGTTCTTGTTTGCCAATTACAAATTAATATAGTATGGTAGTAACTGAAAATCACAATCTGCTGAGTGCCTGGTGCCACATATGATAAGAATGTACTGTTATTATCACTTGCAGACAGAGTTGTATCAAAATTACCAATTATATTATTTACATTATATTATTATTTATAATTATTACCAATTATAGTGACAATTTATTGATGAATTGTTTAAAAAAGCCAATAATTTACTGGACATAAGAGACTAATTGTCTAGATTGCTCTTTCAAATAGTCCTGAAATATTCTTGGTGGTTATCAATAGGACATTTGGATTACCTGTTTTGTGTTGCATTGAAACTATGGAGCTGCCTTAGGTGATTATATTGTCACATTATTACAGTCATTGAGCATCTCACAATCCCCAGTACCATAATGAGGAACTGAGCCTGGGATTGGATTGTTGCAGACTTCCTGCAGCAGGATCACAAGCAAGCATATTAGCTCAGATCTTCTGAAACTCTTGCTACTGCCTGAACCACTGAACCATCTACGGGTACGTAAAAGACATTTATCTCTGTGCCTGTCAATAGTAATATCCCCGAGAGCTACACATCCATATAAAATAATTGAAAATATTAATGGTAGTTAAGAGATTTTTTTATAGGTATTGGAAGGCCAATATAAGGTCTCCCTGGAGCCTTCTCTTCTCCAGGCTGAACAGTCCCAATTCTATTAGCCTGTCTTCATAGGAGAGGTTCTCCAGCCCTCTGATCATCTTTGTGGCCCTACTCTGGACCCATTCCAACAGGTCTGTGTCCTTCCTCTGTTGAGGACTCCAAAGCTGGACACAGGGCTCCAGGTGGGGTCTCACAAGAGCAGAGAAGAGGGTTAGAATCACCTCCCTTGACCTGCTGGCCACACTTCTCTTGATGCAGCCCAGGATGCAGGTGGCTTTCTGGGCTGCCAGTGCACACTGCCGGCTCGTGCTGAGCTTCTCACCCGCCAACACCCCCAAGTCCTTCTCCTCAGGACTGCTCTCCAGCCATTCTCCGCCCAACCTGTATTTGTGCCTGGGATTGCCACGTCCCAGCTGCAGGACCTTGCACTTGGTCTTGTTGAATTTCATGAGGTTCACACGGGCCCATCTCTCCAGCCTGTCCTGGTCCCTCTGGATGGCATCCCTTCCCTCCAGCGTGTTGACCACAACACCCAGCTTGGTGTCATCAGCAAACTTGCTGAGGGTGCCCTCCATCCCACTGTCCATGTCTCCAGTAAAGATGTTGAGCAGCACTGGTCCCAGTACTGACCCCTGAGAAGCGCCACTCGTCACTGACTTCCACACATACCATCTGCTCACATCCTTGTGCTGACTTCGTGGAAGAAGGAAGGCACAGATGATCTAAAACAGAAGAATCCCTGGGTTGCCAAAATTGCTTTAGTGTTACCTTTGGGCATGGCTGTGATATGCAGCAAAATCAAAGGGTTGAGGCACGAGTCTTTTTCAGTATGTAAATTGCATGTTCACAGCAGCGTAAGGCTGCCAGCAGCATACGCTGCTTTGCATGTTTATCACAGCTAGCTCACATACTGCAGTGTCAATATTTTAACAGAGAACGTTTTATAGCACAAAAAGAAAAAAACAAGATGCTGCAGTGGATATTGTATTTATTTCAGTTCCCTTTATTGAGTTTTATCCGAGCTGACACTACTGGAATAAAGTAAATTGTCAAAGGCTGGGGAAAATGCTTTTATCATTTGCAAGTATTGGCATAAAGTAAAATAATGATAAGAATTTCTGTTTTCTGTCTTTTGTGGCTTACGTTGTCAGTTTTAGTGATGTTTTTGACAAGGGAGTGCTGCTGGGTTAGCAATTTCTTCCAGAGCTTCAGATCATCATATCAAGACTGACAGTTGATGGGCAGTGCTTATATATTGTCTTCGTAAATTACAAAACGGAGTTACGAGCAGCAAACGCATCTCTCTGCTTTTATAAGGTTGATTCCATGGGATTATTTGTCATGTACTTATTGGTATTCAGACTTGGTAAAATTCTTGGAACTTGTTAAGTTGTGCAGAACACCTTCAGAGAATAGTTTTGTTGGGTTTTTTTCCTGTAATAAACCAGGGAAGATAAAAATGCTGTTCTGAGCATATCTCCTGTAAACTTGTAGTATTTTGGAAATATTTACATCTCTGCAAGTTCCTGGGTGGAAGTTATCTTTAGAAAAAATGTGTGCTTCTATTAGCTGGTTTTCTCATGTGTTACAAGTACAGTGGTTCTAATGCTATTGTAGTTTTATAACATAATGATCTACACAGGTATCATTTAACTATACATTAAATATCCCTAGCTGAAGCCCTGGTCCTTATAATTGCAATGTAGATATGTGGAGTTACGAAGTATAACCAGTGTGACTATGGTATTGGCAAAAGAAAACAATAATTACCGCTAAATCATTTTGATAAATATAGCTGAGAATTCAGGAACTGTGTAATATTCATCGAAAACTTAATTTTATGCAATCAACTACTCCTAAATAAAAAATAGGGCTAACTTATTCACTGTATGTGAGAACTGGATAAACTTTGTGTAAATACGCCTACTTGGGAAACCATCACTGCTCTTCCCACTCAAAAGGACTGATTTTGAAGAAATCCCTCCTGCGCTCCCTTCATCAGTGGGAGCAAGCATGTGTCTGAATTAGTTTCTACTTATAAATCTGTGTAGCAATTATCATTTCTATTACAGGAGTGCCCACGGGGTACAGCTTCATTTAGGGCCTTGTGTTATGCGCAATGAGAGAGAGTCCAAGCCTTAGACGTTTAACAGTTTAAAAGACCAGACAGACAATGATGGCTGGATGGTGGAATGCTGAGTGCTTCCCACAAATGCTGACCTTCCAGTGAAGCCAATGGGAGTTCAGGCTGCTTAGCACCTCTTGGTACCAGCCAGTCTGCTCCATCAAGCCTGTAGGACTCATTAAAAAGAAAATATTGACTCAAATAATAAAGAATAAACAATTGCCCCCTTCCCCCCCCTGCTAGTTTTATAGCATCTGTGAAGAGGAAAAAGCCTTAGAATAAATACTAGGTGTTTCAAAACTCAACAGTTGGAAATAAAACAGACTTCTTGTTGGGCAGGTTTTGTTAGGATGTCTCAGGAAAGCGTCATGCGCCAAATTCAAACTGGACCATTTCCACTATATCAATATTACTGACAAGACATGCTGTGAGCAGAGTTGTCATCAAGAACTTCAGCTGGGAGAAATTTATAAAATCTGAAAAACAGCAGCTTTTGAAGTGTTAAATGTCCTGAATGTCCTTTCAAGCGCATGTCAATCTAGAAAGATGATGAAAGAGCCAGTCTGATGAGGGAAAGAGAGGCAAATAGCTAAAAAGGAAGAAGTTATGGAAAAAAGGCAGATTAGTGCCAGAGATATAACACATTTGTTCCTTCTTACCCCCAGATTGTATGTAAGACTGTAGGTAAGATTAATCAACGTCTGCGTGCTCCAGTGCTTTCGGAGCCCGATTCAGGCGGCGTGAGGCTGATCTGTGGCACAGGTGTGTGTGCAGGTGGCCCAGCACGTATGTGTGTACGTAGCTGGGCACACGTAGCCCAGCATTTATCGTGTTTTATTTTGTCACAGCAGTAGTCCACGTGTCGGCTGGTGTTGGTCAGCGTAAAGATCCTGCAGCCCACAGCGGTGTGTCAGGTAAGTGACCTGGGAAGCTGGCTTTATTTTTCCCATAGTAAACACCGTCTCTGTTGGGGTTATTTTTATTGTCATTGCTACAGTCAGCGTTACAGCTCCTGGCAGCTGTTGTGGGAGGTGGAAAGAAGGCCATCCATATGGTGCTGCGCATCATATCAAAGGCGGCGTGCATTTGGGAAGATTCTTACAGATGTCAATGGTGGGTCATTTAAGGCCTGATTTTATTTCAGCAAAGTCAATGGGGATTTTGGCGTTTATTAGTAGGAGCAGAAACAAAACCTTAATCCCTGCCAATTCTGTTTGTGTTACATTTATGCCCAGAGTGTCACAGATGTGCACGAGGTACTGTGAAAAACACAGGGTCATATGCTGCCCCTACCTGCTTTCCCGCAGCAGTGGGAGACTGGGGGCAGGGTGGACCTGCAGGCAGGGTCTTGGGCCACTAGTGCAGGTCACCAGTTTCATTTTTTCCATCAGCTGTGAGAGAAAATAAATTTTGGGGGAGTAGATGTGATTCGCTAAACTTATTATTTACGCCGCCCCCAGTCTCACTGCTGGTGAACTCTCAAGATGCCGAGAGTTGGGCAGATGCAGTGTTGCTATTGCACGTGTCCTAACACCTGGAGCAGAATGTCGGGGATTTACAAAGGGAGTGAAAGGGAGGGCGTTTAAACAGAGGTCGAAGTAGGGGATGACAAGCAGGAAACCAGAAATGAGCAAGAAGCAGGGTATCAGAAAAAGAATAGGATCGTGAAGCATGAAGGAGGAACACTGAGTAGGAAAATGGATCCTAAAATGCGTCCTGTTAATTCCAGCTGAGTCACTTCTGTCTGACCCAAATGCTGTTCCCACTCCGTGTCTCCTCCTTGGGGTTTGTTGGCTCCGGTGAGGGCTAGGCATCACTGAGGATGTGGCCAACTACTGCTGGGCAGGGACCTCTGCTTTCTTACCGCTTGTATAGCTTATTGTTAGGACCTCAGTGGCCGATTACAACATGGGCAGTGATCTGAGGAGACGCTGGAGTGAAGACAGAGGAAGTAAAACCATTGCTGAGATGGACAGCAGCAAAGAAGCTTGGAAGTCCTCATGCAGAGAGGTCCAAGCCTGTGTGCTTACACTTAGGCAACTCTCCCGTCGTACAAAGTGCCGGCCCGGGTGCCCGATGCTGCCGTGCCAGCCTGGTTTGACCATGGCATAAAGTATCTTTACATTTGTTGTTTGCTTACAATGTGCCTCAGTGTTCTGCAGTGTTGACCTGAACGTGCCAAAGTGGTCGCTCCTCGTTTGTGAAGTGGGCTGCACTTAGCCCAGGCACTGCTCCAGCCCGACAGGCTCTTCTGACATTGATTTCTGCATATAAGCTGTAACTAGAACAGGGCTCGTGTCTGTCCAGCTTCTTGTATATACAGTCAGGAATGCAAGGACACTCGGAGCATCACAGATAGAAGATGCCTGTGTCACTGGGGTGGGATATTTGTGATGGAGGGAGCTGAAACGCAGAGCTCACTTCCTTCTCTCTCCCCTTGTGACAGCCAGAGGTACCAGCTGATTTGAACAAATTCATTTGTTGACAGAGTTATCCGAAAGCAGTGGCATTTTTTATCGTGTGATAAATTTCTTTCATACGATGAGTTTGTTTAATAAGGCGGCAAGTGTTAACTGAGTGGTTTCATCCCTGAGAACTTTCTCAGAGCCTTGGAAAGTAGAGCAAGGACAAAGCGCGTGTTGCTTTTCCAGCATTGTTCCTCTTGCCAACACTTAGAGCACGGTGTAGCTGCCAGGCACACTCGATAGCCAGCAGACCTAGGGGTTCTCACGTTCTTGATCAGCAGGAACATTATCTCCATAAACTGAAGCACAGGCACCCGCAGACGGACAGACAGCAGCGCGGTCCCTTGTTCCACACACACTTTGGTTGTCGGCCTCTTACTTCCCGAAGCAGGTGTGGATATAGGAGTGTGTGTTGCTCGGGCAGAGTCTAATAAACTGCTGCCTGGACGTAAAGCCACTCACATCTTTGCGTATTAGTGACATAAAATAAATTTCTAGTTGGAACAACTGTAAACGCAGTGCCACCATTTCTGGGGCCAGCCCTGTTTTATTGCGGTCAGTGGCCAAGCCCCAAACTTAATTGTTTCGTTTAGTCTCTGGAAGGCTGGATCCGTCGCTGAGCCAGTGACTAGTTTTCCTGTATCTCTGTTCTCAGTGGGAAAAAATAGCACGTTACTAATGGCTTTGTTGTTGTCATTATTATTTTTATGTGCTACGTGGTCTGTAAGAAGAGATAATGTCTTTTGTTAGACTGAACAAGTAGGGAAAGAAAGCTATCTGTTAGTTAATTGGACTTAGCAGCAGTTGTGCTGGTGCATCTTTTGGTTGTTTAGACTGCAAATTGAAAGGGGAATGATTAATCTCTTACTGGGAGTGAGCTGAGTGCCTCTTACACAAAGTTTTTTGTCTCTGAACACGCAGCCATGATCCTGATAAATCTGAGTTAAGATCTTAGTAATACACAAGCACAACTCATCCCAGGATTCCCAGTGAAAACAGACCCGTCCACCACTTCTCCACTGATGTGTCCAGCCTGTCTCTTTGTCTCTTTCCATTCTCTCTTTTCACTGGCAGCTTCTCCCTCTCTTCTGAACTTGCAATTTGCAAACTTTATTCCTTTGTCTAGCACGAGGGAGGGATTTTGTGAATGCCTCTGCGTAGTTCTTCTCAAGGTGCCATCTGAAAAGGTCTTCTTTCCCCATGATTAATATCTGCCGTGCTGCAGTGCTGTCTACAAGGATTGTTCAAATTGATTCTAAGGTGAAAAAGTCTGGGGATGTAGCACAAGGGGGGAGCACCCAGGGCACTGACTCTGCTGCGGCCACCTAAGCCTGTGATTAAAGCTGTCCAGGAGATGGAAGGTTTTATGACAGGTTTTGACATTGTGAAATATTACCTTTCTTCTGGGTTGCAGGAAAGGAGTAGTTTTCCACAAGGAAAATGTTTTATGGGTGCCTGAGGTCAGTGGGAACATTTTTATTTCAAGTATTTAAAAACTAGGTTTCTTTGCAGCGTACAAAATATAAAAGCTGCAATGACAATTTGAAAACCAAGTTCTGGGACCCTGAAAGGCAAACCTTTCAGCATTGATGGAAAACAAAATAATCCAGCTGGTGCTGACTCTCCTCATATCTTGCCAATCAGTTTTTCTTGCAAAGCATTGTGAGAAATATTTAGATTTCTTACCAGAATCAAGATTTGTCAGAAATACCTGCATGCTTAGCTTGCTTTGAGCTGTCTGCTCTTGGCTCTGCTCCCATTTGCTCTCCAGGAGAGGAGCAGTGTCCTCTGACCATGGCTGAGTATTTGCTGCAGAGATGGCAGAGGAGCAGCTATTCTTCGCCAAGGAAATGCGAATCCCTGTCAGTGCAGGACATTGTAAACTTATTTATGACAGCCAGTGGTTCCCATTGCCAGTGTTGGGTTGCTATGCCTGGGATGCCTAACTGTCCTGTGACAGTACTAAAAAGATAAACTTTTTCCATACCTTTCTAAAGCTATTGGCAAGAAAAATCAACACTGTTCAGTGGGATGTTTAACCAAAGGTGTATATTCATGCTGGAGCCCCAACCTTCCAGGGCACAACTGTCACCTCTGCCATGTGTTTGGGACTGAGGGCATGATCCTGGTCAGATCAGCTGTTTTTTCTAGCACCACACTGTCAGAAATGGTCCCATCTCCCTAAAAAAGTAAATAAACTCTTACATATAGAATACGCTAAAGATAATGACGTGCTGTTAGATCATACCTCTGTGTCTTTATATAATGCTGTTTCCTCATATATCATAACAACTTTCCTTCTGCCAGAGCGTCTCCGAGACTGATCTTTTCTTAGACCGTGTACATCAACCCCCTGGCATTATTTCCAAGATCAGCTCACCTTGTACGTGTACAAAACAAACCAGATTTTGATCTACTGTCATTATGTTTTGTGAGCGTGCACATGACATAATTTAAATAAGCTTATCCTACTCAGAAAGAAAAAAACATTCCTACCACAGTTTAGGTAAACCAAGCAATTATTCTGTTACTAAGTGTAATTAATGCCTAATGATTTGCTTTGATTAATAGGACAATCAGCATCTGCTCCTAGAAATAGGGATTAGTAACCCAAGCCGTCTCTAATAGGTAGGGGGTTCTTTTATACTAAGATCGGCTTTTCCACATCCAGCTCAAAGCGGAAAAGCCCTGTGCTAAACCCTAAAAGCAGAATAAAGGGAAGGTAGGATATTTTTTAAAGAATATAGAGACATAGAGACCACTTTATACTGTCTTTATGATTTTGTGGTTTTGAGTGAAATCCATGCATGCCCACCCTTTAAGAAATTTTGTTGATCTAATTCTTTGGCTATTTTTAAAAGTTACAGCCAGAGCATTTGAGGTTTTGCATCTTCTAGGCAGTAGAGACATCTCCTGGAATAGCAAGTTGAATTAAATAAGATTCTACGTTTGATATTTTTGTGTTGCTTATTACCGCTAAATATTCCCTCCGTTTAGAAAACAATGGAGTGGCGTTTTTAGAGGTGATAGTCCTTTTTCTAAATCTGCTGATTAGTTTCTCAATGTGGTTTTTTTTGCTGTGTAGATGAAGAGTTGCAACATACAAATGAAGCTGCAAGGCTAATCATTCTTTATCATCTCCTATTGATCCTAACGATAGAGATGGAGTGCACTTAGATGCAAACACTAATCCAATCGTATAACAGACATCCCCATATGGTTAGTCACTGGCTTTGCCTTAAGCCAATCAATAATCACTTAGATGAAGAAAAATAAATTTAGATTTTTTTTTTTTTGTTGGAAGGCCGGTTGTCAGTCATTTGAGCTCTGGATGCTGCATTTACCAAGTGATACCCAGGTGTTACGGACTTCTCAGTCACTTCTGAGCGTCCACTCAAAAATAGTGCTTGTAACGGCTGGTAGATAACCAAGAAGATGGTTCTGATTACTGAGATTACTACAGAGCCAAGGACAGAATTAACTTGAGACCCACATCTTGCTTCTAACAGCCTTTAAAGGAGACTAAACAGCTCATAAATGAGTTGGGCTTTCATTGTAACGTAAACAACAAATGTCCCTGAAGAAACGATGTCGGTATGAGCCATTGAACACAGGAGGTGTGTGATGTAGCCTTACCTGGAGGCTTTCAGTCTCCAGCCTGTGGCTGAACGTTACAAGAATGGCCAGCGAGTCCATAGTAGGCACCTGGTAAGCACTTGGCTTGCTCTGTTCACAGATGCTTTCAGAGACGTGTTGGTCTGTTGTGATACGTGCAGTGCTGGGTACGTGCAGTGAAGAGATACCAGGAGTGCAGGCACTTCTCGTGGCCCTGCTTTAGCCTCTCCCTGAGTCTGGTTGAGGGCTGACTCCTGAGTCTGGTCTCAGACCATGCATTTGTCCTCTCTGCCAGTACCTCTGTGTCCAGAAACTGTATTTCACATTCTCTTGCATAGGATTCAAAATTCAACTTTGACAAGTCAGGACTGATGGAGAAGGGTGATGGCTGATGCTTAAACATCCACTATAATTCAGTTTAATCCAGTGAATAATTCTCTAGTGTCAAATACTCGATATTCACAATGAAGTGCCTTTGACCAGACGGGAGCTGAAAAACATTGCAATAAACTTAAAAAATAACATCAAATACCTGAATACATAAAGGAAGGAAGACATGCTGTGAGATCCCACACTTACCATGTATTAATTAAATACGTTGTATACTGAAGATTATCTCTTCTCTTAGCTTTATTTCCTCTTGGCTTGCGTCTTTATTCAGATGGACTATTTCATAGACCTGTATCAGTTACAAGCTTAAGATCTTCCAACTACCCTTTTCATTTTCCCTCCTATCTAATGTGGCTTCACCCCGCATTTCAGGTGTGCATTTCCTCCTGTTGCTTATCGTGGTGCTGAGTTTCAGGTTTTTATTTCACCTTCTGGAATCTAAGCTTCCATGTCGTCTTTTGTCTTTATGGAGGCCCAGAGACACAATGACCGAAGCAGGACGTTTACTCTTGTATCCTCCATTAGAACCAAGTTCTGTCTTCATGGTCTGTCTGTAGTATTTTAAAACTAATGGATGAGTCACTGGATCCTCTTTGCCCTTGTGCAAATTCCAGCATGAAGTGTTACTCGTTATAATGTACGTTGTGGGCACATCTAGGAACCTCCAGCAGGATGAAGCAGGAGCTGTGCTGTCAGCTAGCCGTTAGCCTATTTCACATGGGCCGCGTTGTGTAACTCACAGTCACCTCCGAACTGGGTGGTGTGAAGGTATTTGAGCAGACTCACAAAGAGTAGAGCAGCATTTTTGTGACTCTGCACGAGACCCTCTTGGTCTATACTGCTTGCAGAGTGCCCACCTGCAGGAGTGATTTATCTGCAAGCTGGGTCATCTGCCAGGGGATAAGGAAACAAAGAACACTCAGAGTGTCTAACAATACATGAACATTTGTAGGTACTTTTCTCCCAGCAGGTCTTTAAAATAGAGAATCCTAGGCTGCAAAGGGAAGAGTGTGACCGGTAGGTCATTCTCCCCCTCTGCTCTGCACTGGGGAGGCCACCACTGGAATCCTGCGTCCAGTTCTGGGCTCCCCAGTTCAAGAGAGACAGGGAACTGCTGGAGAGAGTCCAGCGTAGGGCAACAAAACTGATGGAGGGATTGGAGCATCTCCCTGCTGAGGAAAGGCTGAGAGAGCTGGGGCTCTTGAGCCTGGAGAAGAGAAGGCTGAGGGGAGACCTTAGTAATGCTGACAAGGATCTAAAGGGTGGGTTGAAGGAGGATGGAGCCGGACTCTTTCCAGTGGTTCCCAGTGACAGGACGAGGGGCAATGGGCACAAGCTGGATCATGGGAAGTTCCACTCCAATCTGAGGAAGAACTTCTTTGGGGTGAGGGTGGCAGAGCCCTGGAAGAGGCTGCCCAGGGAGGGTGTGGAGTCCCCTTCTCTGGAGATCTTCAAGCCCCGCCTGGATGCTGTCCTGAGTGATGTGCTCTGGGCAACCCTGCTTTGGTGGGGGAGTTGGACTGGATGGTCTCTAGAAGGTCCCTTCCAACTCTGAGGATTCCGTGAATCCGTAAACACTAGCAGGTACCAAGCACTCAAGATGCCAGAATTTGTTGAGGAAAGTTATTTCTAAGCCAGTATACGTACTGCAGGCGAAGTAGGAACCCAACAAAAATAACCTGCCTAAAAGGTGCTCAGAACCCAGCTTCTGGGCAAAGCCTTTCTCAGTATGCATTCTCTAGGTGGAGGATGAGGACCATTTTGGTGTATGTTCTCCGATAGGCCCCTGCATTCCTCACTGCACTGTGGTTCATCTTTTTACCTTTGCTTGTAATTAGAGCTGCTTTTTGATTGGTCTTGACAGCAGTTTGAAGTGGGTTCTTTTTGTTCAGAAATGTCACCAGGAAGTCTATTAATGGAGAGATGCCAAAGGTATTAAAGGCTACAGAGTCCCACGTTTCAATGGAGATACATTCTTGTGTATATTCCAGTGCAATCTTTGCAATATAAAAGCGGAGACAAAACGCCTCCTGTGTTCCTTTCCTCCCTTGAATTCCATCTTTCACCACCCTATTCCCTTTGCAGATTGGTGAGCGGCAGTCGCTAAATATATGCATAATAGTGAAAAACACTACATAATACACTGCATTGAAAAAGAGTCCTGCCAGGCTTCTAGGTCAAGGGAAGGAATATCTCTTTCTTTCCTAGTTAGCTTATCTTCCCATTTGTCTCCTTTCGCTTTTTGAAAGAGCTGATGGGGAAGGTCTCCAGTTGAAGGAGCTATTCAGAAAAGACCTGACATTTTGAATCAAAATTCAGTCTGCCTCCAAACGTCACATCCCCTGTGCTATCAAACAATAATCAAAGTATAATGAAATTCATATTTACTCTGAAAACAAAATGCATATGGGCATTTGATTTAAGAAAACCCAGACAATTGCCTTAGAAAAGAAATTTGTGACAAATGGGTGAGAAATGGATAGTTTAAGTAGAGCATGGAAAAAAGTAATGCTTGAATCTCCAGGAGGAAGAGACAAGAGCTAACAGTAGGCAGAAGCACAGATGTTTGCGTTGTTATTCTATAGAGGAATGTGTAGATACACGGGGACAAAGGTTGTGAAAGGGACCCTCATTTCACCCAATGAGGCACCACGAGCAGGTTGGTGACAACCACCAGGCTTGGAGAGACTCAGCACAGCACGTGTGCCCGTCCCCACTTGCCATCATGACACGTCCCCACGCGCCTCTCTGACATTGACAGCAAATTAACAGCTCCAGTGTATTAAATTAACACCGTCAGTGTGTTTCACACCTTTACTGTGTGTCAGTGAGAAGTTGGGTGACACTGGGGAGAAGATTTTACCCCGCGCTATAGGTAAAAGCAGAAAATTGTAGCCCTAAACTAATGGCACGTGTCTGATTTATGGCACAAATTCCTCCTTGAGCCCAAGCCTGTCATCAGTTTAGCCTGAGTTTTTGATAAATTCCCCGCTACTTGAGAGGTTTCTTGGGATCAGCAGAAGCATCAACTCACACGAAAATCCATCCACGTGTGGGTGTTCTAGATGAGGCTGGAGAAAAGCAACCCAAACCCCCACATTTGGCGTTAAGGGTGAAAAAGAAAAAAATCTCAGAGTCTTGCAAATGGTCAGAATTTCCCTCAAAGAGCATTCAAAACAGAGAAGGGCTTTGGTGTTTGGATGAGGGCAATAAGATGTCGAAGACCCTGTGTAGAAGTGTGGCCCTGCCAGTGCAGGCACTCCTGGCTATCTTAACCTCCAGGGAGGTGCATGAGGCAGATCGAGAAGAGTGGGAACTTGGGTGCTCTGGTTAAAATCCTCTGTTTGTGGCTTTTGGGCCTGCGGATGAAGTGGTTTTGTCTGACTTGCTGGTTTCACTGCCTCCCGCAGCCCTCCCACAGCCCTGGCGTGGGCTCTGCTGCCATGGAAGTTAGAATCAATCATAGAATCGTCTAGGTTGGAAGGGACCTTAAAGATCATCTAGTCCAACCATCAACCTAACTCTGACAAAAAACAAAACAAAACAAAAAAACAACAAAACACACATACACCATTAAACCATATTCCTGAGGTCCGTGTCAACCCGTCTTTTGAACACCTCCAGGGATGGTGCCTCAACCACTTCCCTGGGCAGCCCATTCCAAGGCTTGGTAACCCTTTCTGTGAAGAAATGTTTCCTAATATCCAATCTAAACCTCCCCTGGTGCAACTTGAGGCCGTTTCCCCTTGTCCTGTCTCCTGTGACTTGGGAGACGAGACTGACCCCCGCTTCTCTACACCCCCCCATCAGGTAGTTATAGAGCGTGAGAAGGTCTCCCCTCAGCCTCCTCTTCTCCAGACTGAACACCCCCAGCTCCCTCAGCCTCTCCTCATAAGACTTACTCTCCAGACCCCTCACCAGCTTCGTTGCCCTTTGTACGCACTGTTTGTTGTGCTTTAATCCGTCGGTGAAGAGGCGACCACGCTGCAGTCACCAGGAGCTCGAAGGCAATGCGCTGGGACGGCAGGGAGGGCTGGAGGAGAAGCGAAGGCCTGTGCATGTCTCGCACAAGTTCACACCGTTTGCCCCACGACCAGCAGCCTCATGTCTTACTGGTACAATACGTCTCCAAGCAGAGCGACGCAGCAATGGTGATGGCGACAAAGGATGGTGCAGCTGTGAGATGCTTCCTGGCCCACCACCCACCAGTGTCCCCCAGGCTCTGGAGCGCTGCAGCGGGACGAGCAGGGTTACTCCAAAGGCATCTCCAGATCATTGCTGAGACAGGTCAGGCCCAGATCAGTGGCAGCCTGGTGGAAAAGGACCTGGGGGTTCTAATTGACAAGCGGATGAATACAAGCCAGCAGTGTGCCCAGGTGGCCAAGAAAGCCAATGGCATCCTGGCTTGGATTAGAAAGAGTGTGACCAGCAGAAGGAGGGAGGTGATTGTCCCCCTCTACTCAGCACTGGGGAGGCCACACCTGGAGTATCGTGTCCAGTTTTGGGCACCTCAATACAAGAGAGATATCGAGGTGCTGGAGCGGGTGCAGAGGAGGGCAAGGAAGCTGGGGAAGGGTCTGGAGAACAAATCATATGAGGAGCGGTTGAAGGAGCTGGGACTGTTTAGTATGAGGAAGAGGAGGCTGAGTGAAGGGAAGACCTCATCACTCTCTACAACTCCTTGAGAGGACACTGTAGAGAGGTTGGTGCTGGTCTCTTCTCACAGGTCATCAGCCATAGAACAAGAGGGAATGGCTTCAAGCTGCAACAGGGTAGGTTTAAACTGAACACTAGGAAAGAATTTTTCACAGAAAGAGTGGTCAGAGACTGGAATAGGCTGCCCAGGGAGGGGGTTGAATCCCCATCCCTGAATGTGTTGAAGAGTCGTTGAGATGTGGGGTTGGGGGATGTGGTGTAGGGGAGAACTTTGTAGAGTGGGGTTGATGGTTGGACTCGATGATCCCGAGGGTCTTTTCCAACCTAAATGATTCTATGATTCTGCAGACTGCTGCTCAAAAGCAATAATATACTGGGTTTCTACTGTTAAAGTCCCTATGGAAGAGTTGTGCTGAGCAGCCCAACCCAAAGGCTGTACTCTGCTCTCAAGGATATGGATGCACAGCTCCCATCAGTACTCACTCATGCTGAAGGCATCTGCCTGTTGCCTGACACCGGGACATCCTAAGGTGGTAGAGCATCGCAGGAAGCTTCACATTCTTTGGAGGCTGGATAAAAAAAAATGTTATTGAGCTAAAGAAAGCATCAGCTTCATTAGAACTACCCGCTGTGCTTCACAACAGAGCTGACTCCATCAGTTCTTGCCCCTGCCCTGCCTTCCCTGCCTCCCAGGTTTAAAAAAGCCCAGCCTTACCCATGTTTTCAAAGCTTCCAGGGGCAAAACTTTCTTCTGCAGCCTTCATTACATCTCTCAGTCGCATATTCACAAGCACACAATTCATTGTATAATCCACACCCACTCAGCACGAAGATGATTCTTGACACCAGAGGAAAAGTTAATGTATGAAGAAATAAAATAATACGTAATTGAGATTTCCCCAGAGCAGAAAGGAGTGGAGAAATCTGCCACTGCACATCATGCATCTCGCTAACAGATACGCATTCATTCTGCTTGAATGTATTCTGGTAGTTCTTATGTATTCCTTGTAGTTCCTAACAATTATATCTGAACTCTTTGTTAGGGACAGAAAATGTAGACTTAATAAGATGTCAACAGACAAGGAGTATAAAGTAATTGCCCATTGCACTATAAATGTGTTATAATCATTTGCCCAGGGGGAAAAAAGTCTAATTGAATGAAAACTCTTGATGGTTTCATTATGCTTTTATTAAGAGGCAGTCAACCCTCCTGATCCAAATACAAGGCTTGACACTTCTTGGATTTACATTTGTAGAACATTTGCAGCAAGTGCAACATTACCGGTGGATTTGCAGCGACACAGAGCTGGAGTAAGAGCTATCAGGGTGGGTCCTGAGCATTTCTGAGCCAGGATGAAAGGAAAAAATTTACCATGCATGTGGCTGAGGAAGAAAAATTCAATTCACATGAAGGCAAAGCTGAATAAAATGCCAGGGCTCTATCCAGCAATGGCAGGGATCAAACAAAGTCTGTGTGCAGGAAGAAAGCAGAGGGCTAAATTTTGCCTTTCAAATTGTGCTGCTAAAAATCCAGGCTAATTATTTACTTATTAATTATTAAATAAAACTTCCCTTTCTCCATCCTCCCTGCCACCCAGGCAGAACACAGCTGTTGAAATCCCTTTCTGTCTTTGCCAAGATCAGCCCGGCCTTTTTCAACCACTCACTTACTCCCCCTTTAACGACTGCATCTCGTTCAAGCTCCTTGTCCTTGCCTTTCTGCCCTTTAGAATTCCAGCTCTTCCCCACTTCATGTGCTACCCCCCGCGCATCCTCCATGCCCTACGTACCAACCTCAGCATTCTCTGCACCTGCTGCTCCGTGAATCTCTTGGCATCTTCCCCTGCTGCCACTATTCACAGCCTTCCTGAGGTGCTTCACGAAGTCATCCCCATCACCTACTTTCATTACTCTTTGAAGAACCTCTTCTACCATGACCTTAAATAAACACAACTCCTGGTGGCTTCATCCACTTACCACATGACAATGGGAAAGTGTCGCTCCTCCCCTGCATTAGCCTCACTGAATATGTAGCTTCAGCACTGGTGCCTTTGCCTGAGCTTGCCCCGGCCCGTCCATCTTGGTGGGGTCCCTACTGCACCAGGAGGACTCGCGCAGAATTTCGAGTGCCTCCACAATCGCAGCTCCTGGGGGGCTCTGACTCTACCTGTGGCTCCTGCAGCAGGGGTATGGCGTGTGAGAGGCTGGGGAGAGGTAGCCAGTGTCTTGGGCCAGTCAGCCCTGGGCAGTTGCTGGTCCCCTGCCCGCTCACCCAAGCGCTCACCTCACTGTCTCATCAGCCCTACCTGCCCGCAGAGCTCCCCGGGACAGGTTGTGTGCCTGGTGAGTGCTGTCCACGAGAGCATTTGGGGATGTGGCTCATAAGACCAGACAGAATGGACACTCCTAAGCTATGCCGTCTTGGCAAAAAAAAAGAGTTTTGGCTCGTTTTGATTGATAAATATCTTTTTCCAGTGGGGGTAAGCATGACTACATCATGCCTTTTAAACGCTGACTTCTCTTCATTGCCCTCCGCGGGCAATTAAGCACCACACACAACTCCCTGAGGGTCTACAGACCACCAGTGGGCAAGTGTTTGCCACTGACTCCCCGGCTTCCTCTGATCAAACAAATTACTAAAGCTACTGAGCAGAGGTATTTGTGCTACCTGAAGGCTTCTCTTAGTGGTGAGGATGCGGGCTGGAGGTAGTGAAGAGGAGCAATCTCTTCTGCATCGAGAGTTTACAATGGTTATAAAGCCAGACTCACTTGAGTCTCTCACTTTTTGTGCTCACTTGAACATATACAAGATACTGTGTGTTATAAGACAACGAAAAATCACACCAGCCATTACATATGCTGTGCAGACGATGCTCTAACTGGGATCGACACCCAAAACAGAGGGAAACTAATTGACTTTCTGCTTGGCAGAAGGTTCTTCTGGCCCTGGACCCTTAGGCTTCCCTGACTTTCTGTCCGTGTACCTGCCTGCCCATACCAAGTCCATTGTATACCAAGTCTTCCGTGAACTGGGAACGTAACAAAGTCTGCTTTCTCCCCTCCTCTCTATCAACCTGTTTTTCTCCTTCGCAGATTTGCGTGCTCCTGGTGTGAATGCATACCGTTAGCATCTTTTTCAAAGCCCACGTTCAAGGCTCAGCAGAATAAAAACCTGAGTTGTTTATGTAAAAGAAGTACTGGACAGACAGACTCAGCAGGGAAGCTGATGTTTAGGCATGTCCAACCCCTCACTCTCATTTTGTTAAGGAAAGTATCATCCCACCTTTTCATTGGATTCGTTTTTGGGGGAATCACACTCTGTTTCTCGCAACTCTTTTCAGTTGCATTCGGCAGCTGGTTTCCTTACAGCTCTGCCGAGAGGGAACAGGAGAGAGAGGCAGGTTAGTCCCCCGCCGAAGGAAGGACAGGCAGAGTTCAGCTGTTGCCCAGTGTCCGGACACGAGCCTGTGGCCAGGCAGCGTCCCGGCCGAGCCAAGGAGATGCTGTTCCCTGGAGAGGGGGGGTGGAACTGCAGCGGGGAGGAATTTGGGACAGGAAGAGCACACCCCCCCGGCATCCGAGGCATCCCTACTTCACGGTGCAGAATTGCTTCGCTACTCTACATTACACTTTTATCTCCATCTAAGTGTGTTGTGCATTTACGTGAACAAGCCAGTTTCAGTTAGCTTTCTGCCTCTTTTTGACGGGGGGAAAGATACCTATTTGTCCTCCCTCCCTGGAGAGGGTTATCCCCCTGTGCTGTCAGATAGTTCTTGCCTACTCTCCGTTTGGAAAGCCGCTTGCCTGTGCTTGCTGTGCAGAGGCGTCTCCTACCTGTTGCACCGATTTTCCTTTCACTGGCACCAACCTCCTGAGCTCATAGTAAGACGGCACTTCAAAACACTTGCTTTCAAAATGTTTACTGAGAAACAACCCTCTCATCCCGGATCATTGCCGAGAGTCGCGCGTGAGCCTCGACTTCAGCAGTAAATGGTTTTGTCCTGCATCAGATTCAGGCTCCGAAAGGAAAATTGCTGGTGGAGCTGTGTCTGCAAGTGGAAATGTTTCCCTCCAGACAGAGCCTGGAATTAATGGGATTTTTTTTTTCCCCAAGGCTTCCAACCACTGCGTATTAAATCTAACTGCGATGAGCTAGTTTATAAATAGAGGAATATTCCCTAATCTATAGGCTGCCTTTCCCTGAGCAGACGACTGGTATTGGTAATAAACACACAGTTTCTTGTACATAACAGTGGGATTATTTGTATCTCTGTCGTTTTATATGGATATAGATACTCTCTGTTCAGAAAAAGCCAGTGGAAGAAATGCAGTTAAAATGCGGAACTGTGTGCTAACAGACACTGAGCTGTTCCATTTTACACTGTTCGGAGTAAAAATCAAACAGAATGAGATGATAAATAAAAACTGGTGTAAAAGATAAACAAGGATCACTAAACCCATGTTGCTTAAGATTAGCTATCACTGTTGGTTTTTACATTACAGAACCAAGTTAGTTCCAAAATACCAGAATTATTTCCTCACTTTTGGCCTGTATCTAAAACTCAGTAATTTTAACATTTTATTTTAGCATAATACAGTCAAAGCAAGGGTTAAAAAGGTTTTAGTAAAAATCAGGAATAATTCTGCTGAAATCTTTAGCCAACATTTTCTGTCTGGACACGGAAAAATAAAAGAAAAAAATCAAGCAAATTTGACTTCTATTGAAAATTGAACCATTATCTCTCCTGCTCTTGCGAATCCCCTCCAAACGTATCAGTTGTGCTCTGACCTCAAAAACATCCTGTATTTTGAATGTGTTTCTCTTGTTGCCTTTGAATTGCGGTTGTTCTGAGAGGAGAAAATCCAACTCTATTTTTGAGGGATATTAAAGGATAGATTTAGGAGACTAATTTTAGGCACACAGGCTTGAAGTTTTGACCGGTGAGATTACATTGGTATAAACAACAGAAAAGCCCCAAATCCAGGAAAAATAACAAAGCAGAAAGATCTTCTCAAAGAAGGACAATCCAACTCTTGCAAAAGCTGCCAAGGATTACTGTAAGGCAATAATTAATGACCGTTGCTGCTGGGTCTCTAACTGATGCAGGGGGAATATTGATATAATCCTATTAGTGTGTTGCTCTCATTAATGAACTTACGTCAATTAGCTGAGCATTTTAGCAGAAAGGTGAATTTATGAAATGTGGGGGTTTTTTCATCCAACATGGATTTCCAGTGCAAAAACCAATTTTGAACAATCACCAAAGATCAAGGTCCATTAATGGATCTTATCTGACACTAATGTTGTCTAATTACATTAAAACGTCACAACTAATTTAATGGCATCAGAGCTGTCTACTCCATAAAGAAACACAAGTTTGGTTATATTTCTAAATAATTTCATTTCTGAACAGAAAAGGGAGAATGAAAATTCCAGTTTTGATAATTTTCCACATTTTTGTCACTCCTGGGTATTTTGAAATAAAGTGTAAGAAAACACTAGGCTCAACAGAACATTTACCAGCACCTCACCAGCCAAAACAACAGATCTTTAGGGACCATTTAGAAGAACTTAAATTTTATCTTTGCTCCTTTCCTTCATTAAATGCTAAGAAAGCCCTAGAACCTGCTTCTGCTTGCGCTTGTGTTTTGGGGCAGTTGCTTGGGCGCAAAGCTGGAGTCAGACGATGCTGCCCTGACCCAAGCACTGCATATCCCCATGTCCATGGCTGGTGCCCACGCCATGGTTCACCCTCCTTGATGCTCCTGCTCCTCTGCCCCCAGCACCCCTGTGCCACGGTCAGGGCAGCAGGAGAGGGCAAAACTGGGACAGGAGACTGCAGTGAAGACGCAGTGAGGGTTTTCATCACTCCAGCACACTTGAGCCTTAAGAATGAATTAAAGACACTGAACCAACAACTCTTCAAATCATTGATAACTGGGGCAAAGAGAAGAGATCTTCACCTAGTTCCCACTGGGTTTTTTTTTCCTTCAATAAAATACAACAACAGACTCTTTCAGTTGCCAGAGCTGGGGTCTCAGTAAGAAATTATGAGAGATGCAGCCAGTGACAACGTTTAGATACAAAAGCATTTCTGATTGGTTTCTCACAAGACAAAATTCTGTTATAAAACCTGTTACTCATTTTCCATGAAAGAGTAATTTAGGAAACTCTCTCTCCTTGTGCTCTAACTAGGCAGCAGATGGCTCCAGATAAGTTTTACTTGGTCCTGTTGATTTCACTGAAGGGATCTAATTTTATTTCTCAGCAGAGCAGATTAAAATATGGGAGACAATTCATGGCCTTCTGAAATGGGAGAAACCTGCCCCAAAGTAGCTACAGCATCAGTCCATTACCAAGAGCACCTCTTTCCCTCGTGTCAGCTCAGAGACAACTGATTCCCCCCCCATGGTCTCCTAAAGCATCATTTGGGTCCGTGGAACAGAGTTAGACTCGGTGGAAAACACAGACAACCAGCACAGAAAGGAGAAGCAAGTGACTCTGAGGAAAAGACATGTGATGTGATTTTTTTTTTTTTTTAAAGCCCATCCCCAGTGTGTGCTTAATAAATAATTAACTGCTGTTATTTCCAAGCTCAGATCCATTTTCACACAAATGCACTTTCAACTGCAGTGAAAAAAAGAAAAGGGATGCTTTTTTGTTGATTCTTCTTCAGTGCAGCCCTGAAGCAATAAACCAAATTGACTGCTAAATTTAGACAAGAATTTAGACAGTCTGTCCGAGTCATTTCAGAGTCCATAAATTTATTAGTAAGAGAGATCAAGATGAATCAGGAAAGAATCTCTGAGATGCAGAGCTGCTTCTCCCTCTAGTGGGTCAAGGATAGTTTGGGATATGATACACACATTGATTTCTCCAACTTACGTGTCTAAGTCTAGATTTATTCTCTTAACTATGAAAAAAAACAGCTCTGAGGAAACAGCAACTGGCTGGACAGCCCTGAGCAGGACTTCCCCATGCTGAGGGGCTTCTTGTTCAAGCCCAGTGACTCCACACTTTTTCTTATACCCTTGGGATTCCTGTCTTTTTCAGGAGTGGGTGTGCAACGTGATCTTTTATAAGAGGTATTTCCCATGTGTTACCTAGCAAAGGAGTTCCTGGGAGTCTCTTTGAAGCCCTAGCTGGTGCCTGCCTATTTTTAGCAAAGCAGGTGTGATGGCCGATGCTCAATTGTATCCCTCATGCAGTACCCAGCCTTTTATCTCAGACTTTTTATTGACATGTCTGGGTGGTATTTCACAAATTCTTCCATGTGAAAAAACAAATCCGTAGCAAGAATAAGTCATTTGTCTCCAGTGCTGCACAAATGAGGATACAGTCAAGTAGAAGATCCATCACATGGCAAGGTAGGAAAAGGTGGGGTATGAATTGGGAATTGGTTCCCTTCGCTGGAGGAAGGGACTGAATCTCATCTTCTGCAGGAAGGAGAGCAGGCAGGCAGATGTCACCTCAGAGTAGTTAATGGCACAGTCTGTCTTACTGCCCTTCTTCACGTCCTTGAACTTCACAGATGTGGCACAGTGTAGCAAGAACTTATCTCCTGAAGATGCTTGGAATCTTTCCCAGGCACTAGACTAGGCCTTAAGAGACACGTTTCCCATTTCTGTCATCATCTTCCTGCCCCATGCAAGGGCAACCCAGGTACAGCCACTAGGGTCATAGAATTTATTGTGGCTTTGTGGGGGGGAATACAGCCCCAGATGGGAACCTTCTGTCCCAAAACTGGTCAGTTGTGAATGATGGACCAGGGCATTTGCTTAGCGTTACCTCTGTTTGCTGTCTTTTCTTCCTGTCCGTTTTGTCTCCTTCTGTCCCACCGTCTCCTTTCATTGTCCTTTCTCTTCTGCCATTTGTGCCTGGGGATCACTGTTTGTGAGGGGCTCATCAGCAGTGGCAGATTCTGGCAACAGCTGCATTTGCAACAAGGACTATATTAAAAACTGAAAAAGATAAAAGGGTGCTTGGAAGCCGAGGATGCGGGGGAGGAAAGGTTTCAGATCACAATGGAGGTGGTCTGCACTACCTTTTCTTGTTGGAGAACCTGTTTTCCTGCAGTAATGCAGTTCTGCAGGAGTTGGTGAAAGCAAACATGAGTGGTCTGTGTGACATTGCAGTTGCTTTCTCTGGGGCTAGAGCTTGCACTCAGGAAAATTACAGCCTTTTAGTTACTTAGCAGGAAGATCCCACTTTTGTCTACTTTGCCATAAGGCTTGTGTGTCCATCACCATTGTGAGTCAGGGAGAGAAAGACAAGAACCTGCTTCTGTGCTTAGAACGTGGTCCTGAGGGACTGCCATGAACTTGACTCTGTCACTAATAGCATATAATTTAATCATCAAGTTTTCAGTGTCAGTCAATGATTATGAAGATTACAACTCAGACTAACTGGTGCAATAGTTTGAATTCATAGCCTAGCCACTCGCCCAAGTAGTAGCATGAACCCAACTCACCTTTTCCAGGTGGCTTCAAAGAGGCTGTTTACCTGAGTAAAGAGAGCAGAACTTTATCCACAACATCACACAAAAGGATCCATGTCTGGTCTACTTGGCCAAAATTCACAGCACAAATGTGGGTGAAGAAATCAGGACATGCTGAGCATCACTCTAACAAAACCACGTCACCGCGACACACTGTGCATGACAGTCTACCCTTTAGACCATGTGCCATGGGCGGAGTGATTAACTGCACTTGTAAGAGAGAAGCAGGGAAATATTTATTAATATGAAACAGTGATTTAACAAATTTTGATAGTGAATGCGACAGTGTTTTACGAGATTCAATGGCTGCAGAGAGGACAGGGTCAGACAGAACTGCCAGGGAGACCCTCCCGTTGAGTTACAGAAAGGACCCCCTGGCTTTCTAAACTCCTTCCTAGAGAGGAGTCTAGGGATGGATGGATCCAATCCTGGTCCCAGACTTGTTCAACAGTTTATGTCTAAGAGATTATATATGCACAATCAATCCTTTATATCACTTAGGTAAGATTTCAAAGTTTAGCATGCTACCAACCACTTATGTAGAATCTGTTGCGGCATGGAACCTCTGATCTTGTCCCTCACTACAAGAAGGACATTGAACTGCTGGAGCGTGTCCAGAGGAGAGCCACCAAGCTGGTGAGGGGTCTGGAGAACAAGTCCTACGAGGAGAGGCTGAGGGAACTGGGCATGTTGAGTTTGGAGAAGAGGAGGCTGAGGGGAGACCTCATTGTCCCCTACAACTCCCTGACAGGAGGGTGCAGAGAGGTGGGGGTTGGCCTCTTCTCCCAAGGGAATGATGACAGGAGCAGAGGAAATGGTCTGAAGTTGGGGCAGGGGAGGTTTAGATTAGATCTTAGGAAGAATGACTTTCCTGAGAGGGTGGTCAGGCACTGGAACGGCCTGCCCAGGGAGGTGGTGGAGTCACCATCCCTGGAGGTGTTCAAGAAACATGTAGATGTGGCACTTCAGGGCATGCTCTAGTGCCCGAGATTGTGGAGGTCTTTTGTGTGGGTGTGGTTGGACTCGGTGATCTCAGAGTTCCTTTCCAACCATGAAGGTTCTGTGATTCTGTAATAAGAGTGCAACTAGATTTGTACCTTGCTTGGCTCTCAGGTGGACAGGTTGACCAGTTATGCTTCCTGATAGCTCCTGTAGGTTTTCTCATACCCCGTTATTTCAAGGCTTGGGTGCCAACACATCCCTATGTTGGTGTCTCCTCACTGCTTGCACTCTCCATTCCTGCCTGTGCTGCTCCTCCACACACTTGAGTTTGCAAATTTTTCCTCTCCTTCTCCTCCAGTATGAAGCTGGGTTTCCCCAGGCAGGATTTTGCCCTTGGTCTAATGGGCTGGAGAAACACCACCACGGTTATGGGTGGAAGTCCCTGCACTCACATTCCCAGGCTACAAACTTGAAGTCGGAGATCCATGGACATTAATAAGACAGCGCTTATCATGCTACCTGCTCCCAGTGGCCAAATCTGCCCTTGGTGGACCCGATTCACAAAAGCTGATAGAAAGTGATATAACTTAAAGCCTTTTGCACAGGTGGGGGAAGAGTTCCTGCTTAGAAACAGAGACTTAACAGTCTTTGGGATTTTTTTTTCCCTTTAAATAGCTCAAGTTCAGCACTCTACCAGGTGAAAAGGGGACAGTCCCCCAGAAGCAATCACTGCCACCTATTTTCACCAGCAGCACTTCTCACATCTTGACTATTCTTCTTGAATTGCTGTCTAATTTTCAGTATAAAGAGTGTCTAAGGTACATGCTTTCTGTGATTGCAGCTTTATTACAAACCTGCAAGAAAATGAAGAGCTTTCATTGTTGTTTTAATTCCTTTGAACTTCTGAATTCAGCTTCCCCAAAACACATGCACATATAATTCAGAAAAAAAAGCTTTGTTTTAAAAAGCGTCTAGAATAAAGGTTGACATACTTATTTTTTTGTTATTTTCTAATAAAAAACCAAGCGCACGATCACATTCCTGCAATTAGGACATTCAGTAAATACCATGTATTTTGGATCAGGTGTTGGAATAAAATCTAAAATGAAAATAAATACATTTCCAGAGTGACTGATGAGTGTAAACTGGGGATGTAACTCTTGAAAGCAGATCCATCCTTGGAACAGCACAGAGCTTCACAAGTGTGACTAACAGTTAATCTGTGCATGAAAAATAAGAGGAAAAATAAGCAGGACAGACACAGTTGTCTAACTGACTTCTGCCACTACAAATCTAGGCCAGATGCAGCCCTGGATTTCCAGTCATTGAAGAAAGAGCCTCATACAAAGAAAATCTATTTTGCAAAATACACAAGTGAAAGCTTGGAAGGTCACCAAACACAAACAGTTAAAAGCAGTCGCGTTTCAATTAAGTTGAACTGAAACAAACAGGCTTTAGAAAGAACGATAAACACAGAAATGTTTCACGGAGCATTAAGATGAACAAAGAGCATATATCTTCTGAAACGCCTTTGAGGAGCCATCTCACCCCAGCGCAGACACGAGACATTGCGCTGCATAAAACTCCCAACCAAACTCTCCCCGCCAAGCGAAGCACAAAAATTAAATAGTTTTTCCTCCTCCATTCGGGATGAAATAATGGCAAGACGGCCATCTGAAGCAAAAGGGAAAGAAATGGCTGCCCGGTATTAAGAGAGTTAATTACAGATGCAGATTAAAAGGCAAGACTGAGTGGTGGAAGAAAAGGGAAGAGTAACCTCCGGTGCAGAGACACTGACATGCAGCAGTTGTCAGTCACCTAGCAACAAGTTTCCTATCCCTGCTGTGCTCTTTAATTCAGCAAATCTGCTCAGGATGTTGGGCTGTTCTCCTGACAAAACGCATTATGTAGTAGACTAAAGGATACAAAAATCCACTGTACACAACACTCTGCTCCCTATTGACCACTGATCCTTTCTCTCAACCCACAAAAGAGGCTTGCATAATGCTCTGAAAAGAGAAAAGTCTCAACAGAGAAAACATTTGCTTGTAATTGAGATTGACTACATAATGAAAATGATGTTCTTTTTTAAATTGAGCTTGTTGAGGCCATGCTTTTTGTCTCCTGGCTCTCAAAACCCATCCCTGCTGGGAAAAGGGGCAAACATTGTACAAACTCAAACCTGTGGGTTTTTTCCCTTCTTTTCACTGGAAGCACACGCACGCATGCACGCACATGCATTTTGTGGCTAAATGAGCAAGACCGGCTCCTAAAGACTTAAACAAGTTTGAAAAAAGAGAAGACAAATAAGAAAATTGTGGTGTGTTTCTGCGTTGGAGGGAAGCTGCCTTCCTTGTGAAGGGAAGCTGGGCTGTGGAGGGCAGAATATATTTTATAATTTTGGGGAGTAACTAAGAAGTACCAGTACCAGTTGAGAAGAAGAGTCGCTTTATTGCTGTACAGGCAAACCCACGTACAACCTGTGCACCCCCCAGACACACACATCCCCACCTCTACAGCAACGACATGATCAAGCTTTGAGATAATGATTATCTAAATGCAAATAATAAACAGTGAGGTGAGTTTAAAAGACCTAAGTCTTGGCACAGTGAACTCCACTATGGTCCATGGCAGAAGTTTGGGTGAGTGCTCCTCACAGAGCAGCATCACTGCTGCCACCACCAGGACACCTGAGGGTGCTGGACCAGCAGTGCTGGGTGTCTTACTGGTAGGTCTGGTCTTGAGTCCAGAAGCTAGAAGAAGGAGAGAAGAAGGTAATGTGAGAGAAACTACAGCCCCATCTGGCTCACATGGATGCCCACAGAAAACTCAGAAGAAAACAAGCCCTCTGAAGAGGGGCTTGAGCCCAATTGACACAGTCAGCTCTTTGGGCTGGAAATGCTTCATTTGTACTGTTTGTAGAACATCTAATGCAGGGAAGGATCAACATCCTGGGAGCTCCAGAAGTGCAGACAATGGCAATAACCCATGACAAGCTTTTCCTTTGAGATCAACCAGTTGACTCTGCAACCATGCAACTCCAGCTAAGCCAGAAATGATCTGGAGTCCCTTGTAGAATAAGACTAACCAGCACATCTTTGCAGACCACATCATTACAACACAAACTGGGACTGCAGAAGAGAGGAAACTGATCCCAATGAGTCCCAGAGCACAGCACGGGTAGGGAACATAATGAAAATCCAGCTTCCTTGGATAGCAAAACGGAGTCCTAGCTGCACTGGTAGAAGACCCATCACTTCACTGTCTAAAGAACTGGTGGTGCAGGTAGAACAACACTTTCCTCCCAGGACATCAGAAATGCCTTCTTTTCGTGCTCCATTGTACATAAAAAAAAAAGTCATGTGCCTGTGCACAGAGAAATGCAGCAGTGAGTTTTCTCCCTGAAAAAGCTACACAGAAGACCAAGCTACACCTTGGTGCCCCAACTGAGGGAAGATGGGAAAGGTGACTGTATAATTTATAATCTGATGCCCACAGAATGGCATCACATGGAGGCTGTAACAAGCCAGAATAAGGCTGATGGGTACCATACTTCATGCCAGCAAAACAGGTCCAGTTGGATTTTGCTGCAGCTCAGCTGGTTCCACCCTCTGTTCTCCTGGAGAGGGAAGGGGTGAAAAGCAAGGGCCATTGCTTACCCAGCGGATATTTCCAGCAGTGACAAAACACATTCCCTACTTGTACTGGTAACCCCCATATTCCTGCCCAAACCCCTCCTTCTCTCCGTGGGTCTGAGCACCACCAGGCACTCACTGGGGCATGTTCCCACCACTGTTGCCTGCAAAAGGGGAGAGATTTGGCCACAACTCACCTGGTCCCTGACTGCTCTGCTCAACTGACCATCCGGTCCCCTGCTGACTTCATCCGCAGAGCCCAGCTTGTCATACCGGGCTGCTCAGAGTCATAGCAACCTGGGGGGGAAAAATTGCCAGTGGACGTATCTCAGTTGATAACTTACACCCAGATACTGGTTTTTTTTGTGTGCTTAGTACAGCAGAGCCAGGAGCAATTGGTGGCTTTCCTTAGGGATCATCTCACAGAATAAGCATAATAGTGGAATAATGCTTTGCTAATGAGAGGTGGGTAATGCTGAGTTTATTCTCTGGGTTACTGAAACGTGTTTAACAATTTCTCTTCCATATCGATGCTTTTGCCCGTCTTTTGCATTGTTTTGTGTATCAAATAACAAGTTGGATTCTTTGTTTATTTTAATAGCCATACCTCTGAAGATAAGGAGAGTTAATGTAAGCAGTATTCACTGAATGTGAACAGAACACAGTCTGATAAAAAATAAAGGATTGGGAAGGGCTACCACGAACATGTGGTGGACCCACAACTGAGAAAAAAGGAGAGTTTTAAAAGTTTCTCTCTTAAAAAGGATTTTTCCTTTGGAAAAAAATAAATTAATTGTCAAAATTTTTCTTCCCACTTTAGAAAAAAATCAAATTTACTTCCAACCAGAAAGCAAAAATTGTACAAAAATTGTGAAGGTAATGTCAACTGATAAATATGAACTTAAAGAATAACTTCACGAAGCTGGGAATGATCAGAAGGCAATGTGTAACAGTAGAAAAGTAGATTATGTAAACCCCCGCAAAAGATGCTAAAATTCTGAAATAGTAGAAGGTCTAGAGGAATGCGATGGAAAAAAAAAGCAGAACTCATGAATAATTGTCGTGCTGGTGAAATACATCTTGCTTTCTCCAGAAACAGTGCAGTGTTGTTTACTGCAGAATTTAAGACTCTGTCACTCAGAGTGCTGACAGATTTCATAAGAGTTACAAAGAAAATCTCCTGTGAAGGAGTTGGATCAATCACAGAATATCCAAGAGTACAGATTGCTGGTGGGAAAAAAAAAAAAAAGCCAAATATTTAGGCTAAGCAGTAACTCCTAGTACTATAGAATGAAGAGAACACAATTGAGTATTTATACTCATTTCTGGAGCTTTGTAAATACGGTCAACAGGAATATTTGTTGTCAGTCTACCTCCAGTAACAACCTGTGTAAACCCTACCCTGATTTAACTCCCTGAAGCTCCTCTCCTGCTGAGCACACCAGCTGTGGAAGGGACCTTGTCTTCTAAGCACCGAATTTCTGTTAAGCAGGATATTTAATTTTCAGGTATAGCTTTTAAAAAAGTTTTATCTCAGAAAAGATAAAATTAAAGTGGACACTGGAGTCAATGCAGAATAGTTGGATCACATCCCAACAAAATAGGAATTGTGAGGGATTCTCCTGTTGGTATTTTAAACTTTTGTCTGTGCAAGTTTTAATCAATTAAAATGCATTATCTACCCTCTTAACTTTCTCATAGAGGATTATCTGACATTTACTATTCACCGGTTCTGCTGAAAAGGTTAATAGTTCACAGGCTGAAGTTAGAAGTAAACAGAATTGATCATTCCTAATGCTTTGGCTGAAACGGAGGGGCTTTGTGTTGACAGGCCAGGAGATGTAATGAGCCTCTAGTACATTCTTAAGGCTTGTTTCATTTGCTCTGTGAATGGGGAAAATAAAATTACAGTCTATAGGTGTTTTCCATGGTTCTTTCATAAGCAGGCCTCCTGACACCAATTAAAGAGATTATGTCATCAACTGAAAAGAAAGCTATAACCTTGTATGTTAATGCCGTGATTACTTTAGACAGGGTCACTGGACCCAATAGAACAGTGAATGACCTTGGTGAAATTAACTTCGGAGCTCAATTCCTAATTAACTGTTTTCAATGAAAGAATGTGTGATTTCAGGCTATTGGTCAAAACATTCACTTTTTTCTGTACAAGGACTTTGCCACCAGAAGTTAGTCTACAGCAGCATAAAAAGAGGAATAAGATTAGGAAATGGCAAACAGCATGTCCACAGCTTTATGAAAGCAAATATTGTTCCCTGGGTATTTTGCCTGAAAAACCTGACTCTTTCGGGGCTTCTTTACCCACAGTGCAAAAATTACAAACCTCAGGAGGAAGCAACACATTTGAACACATATCCAGGACAGATGAAATCAGAAAAAATTGCACCAAAATCCTAAGTAGCAGCTAGGTATAAAACACAAGCTTAAATTTATAAATATTATATATTTACCATTTTTAAAATAGAATTGCGGCATATACAAAAATCTGGGGAGGGATGCTGCTTTTCGTGACATAGGTAGAATGTGAAAAGGAGACAGGGAAGCATTTTTAGGCAGCTGTCTCCATTCTCTCTTGGGTAAGGGCAGTGATGCTCCCAAAGGAGGGCAGGTTGCCAGAGTATCCCCTGACTTTGCCTGCCCCCTGTCACAGGCTGATCTCTATCAATCAATCAGAGATGCACACGCTCAGTCCCAGTGCTGTGATGTTGCCAGAGGCTGTGCAGGTACCCCTGGAACTGTTGCTCGGCACTGAACTTATCTTAGATCTCTGGTCAGCGATGCTAAAGTCACACTCATACGTTGCTGCGCTTTACCAGGAAGAAATACACATCTGAAAAGCATTTTCAAAGCTAATAACCGTCTGATCTGGATCTAAAATAGGTCAGATTAACCTGCCAGTCTTTTTCTACTTTCTTAAATGTGTGTTCCAAGTCATATTCGAAATGGGAGTGCAAGTCCTGAGGATGTTGCTGATTCGATGCTCCAGCAAACAGCAAATTCCCCTTCAAAGTTATTGCAAAGTTAATGGCAACTTGCTTCATGGGTAGGAAGACTTCAGACCACGTTCCACTTCCATGGGGATGAATTTACAGACCCAAATGTTACGCCTGTGGCAGCTCTGAGTGTGGCAGAGGTTTCTTCTTCTGAAGGCGATGAGCAAGGCAAGCATGATGGCTCTCCAGGTGTTACACTGTCCCCCTCCCAGAACAAGGCGTGGGGCTCTGGACCTGCTTCTGCTACTGAATCATGCAACGGAGCCGATTCCTCTCTGTGGCTGCTGTGACGGGATGAACATTGAAGTAGGTCAAGAAGGAGAAGCAGGAACCTCTCCCATCTGTCCATATTTAACTCTACAAGAAGTCATTAGACAAAATGTCCCAGGGTGCCTGGATCTCAGAGACACCGGGGGTAGCTTTGTGCCACAGGCAAAACCCCAAAGGGAGCCTGTAGCGAAGCCAAGGAGTGAGCCAGCTTCCTGGAACTCCATCTCCATTTGCAAAGCACATCTGTGGTGCTCGTTGACCACTGGGCCAGTTGCTCCTCTCCTCACGTAGAAGGAAAATCTGCCTGGGCTTGGACACAGACATTCACTGTTCATGGGAACACTTTGAAATATCAGAGCACAAAAAAAGTCTTTTCCCACGGTCGCCAGGTTAAAAAGCAGCGTGCTTAAATGAGGATCTGCATCCAGCTCCAGGGGACAGCTAGAGAGACTGAAGGAGATGCACTGGAAATTAAACTGGTGCTATATGGACAACATCGCTGATATTTTACTGCAGATATGGCATGGGGATGGGAACGCACTAATTAAACTTAAAGGTCTGTGAAAGCTTTGACCGTGCTCTACAGGCAACACAAAGTATGCAATTCACTTCAAATATGACCAAACGCAGGCAGTTGCTTAGTCTAAGAAGCAAGAAAATGAAATCTTGTATAGTTTTCCGTCTTTCTTTTCACTGCAGGTCAAAACCATACCTCTTAGACCGGGCACGAATGTAATCAAACGAGGCCAGGGCTGGGTATCACCAACCTCGCAGCGAGTTCTGCCTCCCAGAGCACACTTCAGATGACCACCTTGCACAGTCCTGCCCCTGGCTAATAAATGGCAAAGGAGCAGTTCGTAAATTCACTGAAAGGTGCAATTAAAAGCAGTAGGGACATTCTGCCCACTGAAAGCAACGTATTCTTTACTGCTTGCTTGTGAAGAAGAGGAAAAAAAAAAAAGGGAAAGGGAAAGATTTCTCCCTTCACTGGGGACCACCCATGAAACTTTTTGTTTCCTAATTCTGACTCCAGAAAGAAAAGAGATACTTGTTGCTTACAGCGATGCCTGAAGCTCCCACGTGCATTTCTCCCCATACAGTACAGCTTTGGGAAGCTAATTGTATTAATGTCTTTTCCAAGTAAAAACAGATGTTGCAACACCTGCATTTTCTAAAGCTGAATTTCATTAAGAATCTGCGTTTTCAGAGGGTCAGAGCATGTGTTTTATACAGAGATGATATTTAAGGGACCCACTAAATTGGAAAGGTTAATAACTTGTGCCATGAAACCCTGCGAATTATTGGCTACCAGAGGTAAACCCCGGACAGTGCTGAGCTCTCTGCAGGAATTCAGCATGGGAGTGATTTTCAGAGAGTGGCAGTGGGGGCAGTCTGTGCGATTAACCTTTTGGCCCACGCTCTAGCCTTTGCCTGGACCTGATGACAGTGCTCAGCACTCGACAGGCTGCAGCTCCTTGGATGAGGCCATCGAGCCTGCAGAACTGAAGCCACCATGCTCTTTTGCCACCGTCCTCATTCAAAAGCCAGGTCAGAGGGAATATTGAATATGAATAAATATTATGGTTGCAAAGAACATGACAGCAACAAGGCTAATGCTGGAAAGCCGCCCGACACTGAGGATTTTCTAGGCACAGGGAGCAGCTTATAGGTTACAGGGCCTGAAGCAGAAGATCTGCTTGCTCACATGAGTAAGGGCTACTAGCAGTAGGAAGGATTGCAAGATTAAACTCTTAAGCAATGAAGTGCTGACGGGTCTGACGGTGAAGTGGCTCTGCAGTTGCTCACACGGTTGTGTCTGTAGCCTGTGACATAACACACTCAGCCATGCGAGCTTCATGTGCACATGTCCATGTCATAATACCAGCAACTTGCTAAGTGCACATAATCCCTCCCAACAGAGACACAAGAGTTACCTCCTTGTAAAAAGGATGTTGAAATCCTGAGAATATACGCTGCCTTGTGCCAACACTCATTCGTACATTAAAACATATGAGGGGGGATACATCTTGGATGAGATACCCTTGCTTCAGCAGGAGCCCTCTCCACCACTTCTCTGCATTTGCCAGCTTTCTAAAGGGTCAGAGCAGCAGGAAGAAGTTTGAAAAGCTCTATTAAATGCAGAAAGATGATTCCTGCAGTGGAGACGGCAGAAGGTGACAGAGCATCCACCTTCCAGGGGCAAGTTCTGGTGCTGAGGATGTACAGAATAGAGACCTTAATGAGGCAAACCGCTTTAGAGCTGGGTGATAACTAAGAGAGCTCATTCAAGTACAAGTGGAAGTGGGGATTTCCTCCCAAAACTACAGGTCCAGGGTTGAGAACATTCAGAAAGTATTTAAAATCAGTGTTGCTACAAATGCCCTGGGAGCTTTGGCGAGGTCCAGCTACGAGTCCTTTTGAGTACTGTGGCCATATTTCATGCGATGCTTCAAATCAATAATTAATAGCTAATTCTCTTAGGTAATGTTGTTGTTATTATCATTATTGTTACGACTGCTACTGCTAGCCTCACTACTCACGTTCCTACTTTCATGGTCCATACATAAAGAGCTCAGGATTTCATTCTGGCTTAGTACAGCTTTAAGCCCAATCAAACCTTTTGCTGAAACTTGCCAGCAACCACAGAGAGAAGTGCTTCCTCCCCTCCCCATCCTCCCTATCCCTCCTGGGTGCATCAAGTTGCCTATCTGGAATGCAGTACTTCCAGGGGATGCCTCTTTCCCTGGACGCACAGGCTAGAATCCCATCACAAGGGAAATAATTCAATTAATAGTATCAATCAAAACATTTAATTCAAATGCTTTACAGCACAGAAAAGCAGTGGCAGACTCTAATTGTCTTCCCCAGAATGCAGATTTGCCTTGTAATGATTCTGGAATAAAATTTTCCAAGGGGAAATGAAAGATGAGCAACAGAAATGACTGACATCTGGTTCTTGTAGGCTATTTTCAGTGATGATTGACAGTATCTTTCCTATTTTTTTCATCTGAAGTCCATTTATTTCTAGTAAATATGCAATTCCTTCCTCCTTTATCACTATTAGCAAGTTCACAGACCCTGGAGAGGAGTTACTTTCTGTGCATACAAAGATGGCAGTGTGGTTGCATAACTGTTTTCCTTCCCAAAGCAGCCTGAGAAAAAGGACACAGCCCCAGAGAGTCTGCTGGGGCAAAGCAGGCTCCAGCATGGCCAGCTCTTCCCAGAAGATGCTCCAGCAGCAACTTCCACACGTGCTAATCACAGTAAAATACTGCTCTCACATGGTATTCTTCTCCCCAGCAGATCTCAGAGCACTTTACAATGGCAGCACCACTATATCCTTTTCATAGGCAGAAATTATCAGTGCCCAGGTCATTTAGGAGGTCATCATACAACCAACAATAGAAGAAAAGGCATTTGAGCTCCCCAGCCATGGCTCGAGCCTCTAGGCCACGCTACTCCTTCTCCCCAACAAGAACTAGGGAAGGTGGTAAAGCTACTTTTATACTGTTTGCTGATGGAAAGTCAAGCCTATATCATAGTAACCTTGCTATTCACATTTAGGATGCCTCTGATTTAAGTTCTTCTTTGACAGGTCTTCTCCTTCACCTTGTAGAACCCAACCTATGAAGGCAGGGCTTGTGAAACACAGGAGGCTGCAGGATGACTTGAGGAACACACTGTGACAGCACAACTTGTTGAGACAACCTTCCCTCAGATCAGATGGGATGCTGTGTCTTCCTGAGCTGAGAGCCTGGTGCCAAGGTGCCTCAAAGCCATCTGCTCTCCTGCCCAGGTACACAGGGACCAGGGCTGACGGCATCACGCACCACTGACCTGCTCAGTCCAGGGCTGGCGTGTGAGGAGGAGATGAAGGCTGAGGCAGGCTGCAGATTGCAGGAGTCAGGGTGGATTTCTTTTGGCCTTTCCCTAATCTGTCAGCGTTTGAGCACAAAACCTCAGGCTTTCATACACCACATGTTTTCACTCATTTTTACAGACACATTCATGCTGCAATCATTCCAGATTCTTCTGTTTCCACCCCTTGGGGTACCACCAGCCAGGCACCGACAAGTCATCTTCTGCCAGCAGTTTCGTACTGCTCTTTGTCACCGTGCTCCAGCACTAGACCATGAGGGAGCTCTCTCAGCCTTGCTGTGCTCTTTTCATCAGCTGTGGAATTTTTTTTCCTGACAAAAGGAACTGGAGCCCTCTTGTGTTGAGTTTTGAAGTTTGCACCAATCCCTTGAGAAATCCCTTGAGATTAAACCACCCCAGCTTCGCCTGGATGTTGTGGATGAGACTCTATTAATAGGAACACGTCTGCTCGGCTTGTCTTTGCATTACTAGCAACACTACACACAATTAGACTCCAAAATAGATTTCAGCCTCAGAGGACACAGAGTTAATTATAAAAAGATAAATAAAACCACTTTATGATACAAAACCAGCCTACTCTCATCTCAGCTACTGAAAAAGGTGGCTCTTTTAATCACTGGCGTTTAATTAATAGAGTACAATATATACCAACTATGTAGGAGGCATATATTAGAAAGAGCAGGCATGACGACAGGATTTGCAATTTCACTTGAATTTCAAAGTCGCCTAGAATAAACAAACCTCTCTTCACGCCCATTACACAGAGCTGTGCAAAATGACTGATTTCCACTGAGGGGAACCAGAGTAAGTTTTCCTGACTTTCCTCACTAGTTTCAGTGGAAATCAGTCATTTTGCACAGCTTTGTGTAATGGGTGCGAATTTTCCTAACCCTAAGCTCTTCTAGTACATGACTACGGCAGAATGGCACACACGCTTGGGAAGAGGCAGCACCCTAATCACTGAGAATTCCTGGGATTAGTTGGAACTGATATAAATTTGGTGTTATATTTTCATTAATTTTCTTCATAAATTATGCTTTTCTACCTCTTTTAGCGATATCAGCTTGACCGTGGAAGCTGATGTTGAAACCACTTTTAATACAAGTATCAGTATTTTTTTTTTTAAGAAACTATTATTTATGCAACTACAGTCATCTAACTTTTTCGAAGTTGGGGAAAAACTGGGATTATATTTGCCTTAGGTTTGTATGTGGGGAGGGATTTTTATTTGTTGTAATATCCTTCTGATATAAGTTGCTATAAAACAATCTATGTGAAGACATTTAAAATTGTTTCTATTGCAGGCTCATTTAAGACATCCTAAAAAAATTGTTACCCATGCTCTGAAGTCCTATATACAGGCTTCAGACAGTCTCTAAACAAAAATCTTAATTCTGTATCATGCCTTTTAAAGCTACTTTATTAGAGGTTATTAGTACTATTAGTTGCTGCAAATTGCAGTGGTAGGTACAGGACTGGTGAACTGACGTGGCCCTTGCCCTGTGATGCTCACACCAGCTCACAGACACTACGGAATAACATCACACACACAGGGATGTGGCTTTTTATGAACTGCTTGGACACCCTTTCAAAACTCAAGCCTTTTAAGGATGTTTCAGTTGTTCTCTTGGGGAAAAAAAAAAGGGGGGGGGGGGGAGGGGCAAATAAAAATGCCCCGAATCATTAATCAATCACTTAAAAAAATCTGCCGACATTTGGTTGGAAGTGTAGATATATTCACTACAGGTGAAGGTCATGCTTGATCTTTCTCCATTTTGCTTCCTGGTTCTCAGCATCTGCCAAAGATCCCGACCATAATCTGACACAAAAGCACCTTCAGCAAGTGATCCATTTCATCTGCTCGTGGTTAAATGCAACGCCTGCAGACAGGATGATATTTTGTGTTTCAAGCCTGCAGGAACAACCACTGGAAGAGACAATTTACAGGTATTTCAGCTTTTACTGTCCGGATTGCAGAATGCAGCTGAAACTGAACAACCGCGTGCAGTTGCTGACTTTCACCTCGGCACAGCTGAAATGGAAATAATTGATGCTGATAGTACCTTTCACTGAGAGAGAGCTCCTAATGCCTCATGCAAACAGCAGCTGTGTGTCTGAGAGACACGGCCCTTTAACGAAGCCAAGGAGGAAGGCTCTGACAGAAGATATTACAGTAATGCACTGTAATGGGGCTTGCTGATTTGAATAAAGCAGCATGTTAAACACTCCACAGTCTCTTTACTGTGTGCCACGGCCCTATTTACAACTCTATATTTAACATATTTGCACTCAATACAATTTGAGACAAGCCAACGTGCCCAGATTACAATACTTTTCCATTTATTTAATTTTTAAAAGTTTAAAATGGATACATAGAAACTTCACCCCTCGGTGGAAACCTGACAGCTATGAACAAGCTTTGTGGCAGCACTCCCATTGTTTACCTCTCGGATGCATCTTTTGCAAGGAAACGTTTGTCCCAAGCTCAAGGTCAGCACAAAGTCACCTGTCACTTGTAGAAACACCACTGGTCTCAGAAAACAGCTAACACTTGTTTTTGTAGTCATCAGGCAAACATTAATAAACTTACCTATTAATAGCTGCAGTGTTGTATGCACGGATTGTGCCTCAGCCCAAGCCCTGGTTGAGCACTCGTGTTCCTCCTAACAGAGTCAAGCCTACACGGTAATACAAATGGATGATGGATGTGATGGTAACGTGTGCCATTAAATGATTTGCTCTAGTACTCCCTTGACCTCTGCAGCACTTTGTTCTTCAGCCGTCTTTTGCAATCCAGCCTCTCCTTCTACATTAAATTAGAGCATCCTTTCTCCCTTCTGCTGCTGCCCACCCTCCCCTAGAATATTTTTCTCTGCCACCTTCACCTTCTCAAACATAGTTGGCTTCGTCATCCATACGGAGTCGCTGGTGGGCCTGGTGCAACCTGGATGGGCTGGGTGCTGTAGGTGGCTGCCCCGCGGGAAGCTGGTGGGGCTACTCCTGCTCAGGCCCCTGAGACACTGGTCTTGGCCAAGGGAAGAATTAGACCGTCAGGGCTCCATCCTCTTCTCGTCCCTTCTGATCACTGAGATCGCAGCTTGCATTTATTAAAGGGCTCATGGCTTCTTTAAGCTATAAATTCTGTTTGTAGTTTTCATTAAATCTTATGTTTGACCTGAAAGGCACACCTTTGTTTTCATCAAAGTTTCTTGAATAATTTTCCTTAAAATTAAGGAAACTTAAAATTAAGGGTTTTCATGGAAATTGAAATGTTTATTTTATTAATTGCAAAATGGTTTTTTTGTGAACAGCTTCATTAAATCTATGCAACTCACAACTTCCTGATGTAGCTGAACCAGTGATTATTTGCTTATTTATTTTATATTTATCTCAGCAGAGAGATTTTGCAGCTAAATCTTTCTCCCCATTTTACCTAGAGGCCCTGCTGAGCTCTGGAGCTCAGAGCTGTGTGTCCTGTGTGTTGTTCTTAAAGCACTTCTTGTATCATCTCCCTGCTCCTCAGACCCTGGTTTGACTATCAAGGTAGCACCTGCTCCTTAGTTGTTTGACTTTTTTTTGGCCTGGTACTCTTCGTTTAACTCATCAGGAACTCAAGAGTGCCACTGCTGGTAGAGTGCATACATATTTAACATCTTCCCTATAGGTCCAGAGATTTCCTAAAATACTCCAGCGGAGGTGTGTATTTCATTGGTTCACAAGAATTTGATGGCTGAAGGTTGTTTCTGGTGCCTGTAAACGGGGAACTCTTGGCTTAAGACGACTGCGCTGAAGAACGCGGTACTAAAACTTAGTGACCACAGAAAAATAAGAGGAGCTCTGGGTGCAATTTTTCTGCCCCTTTTGAGGGCTGAAGGTAATCACGAGCTGCTGCCATCCATCACAGGACACCACAACATGTGTCAACCACTGGAACAGGCTGCCCAGGGGAGGTGATTGAATCCCTGGAGGTATTTGATGGGTAGACGTGGTGCTCAAGGACATGGTTTAGTGGTGAACTTGGCAGTGCCAGGTTAATGGTTGGACTCAATGATTGTAAAGGTCTTTTCCAACCTAAACAATTATTCTATGATTCTAAGCTGAAGAGGAGGGCTAACAGCTCGGCATGCCCCTCGCGGCCAAGAGTTGGGCAGGACCACACAACCTGTGGTAGGGCAGCCCCCAACTGCTCATAGCTTTTCTGCTGCTCAAGAAGCCTTCTGCAAAGTGCATGGTGGAATAGGATGGCCAGCAGCATTTGGCACACGGGGGCGGGCGGCAACCTTGAAGTCATGGAGAGCTGTGACACTGCGCTGCAATGTCATGAGCTGCTCCTGCTCGTAGGGCTGTGGAGAATACATGAGAATTGACAGTGAGGTCAGGGAGATAATATGAAAGAGCTAAAGCGGCTGGAAACCTGGAGAGAAAACGACAACTTCTTTTGCACTTTTTTGAAGCTGAACCTTATTTACTTCTGGGGACAGATGAACTGATATACACTAGCGGGTAAGTTAGAAATTCCAGGAAACTAAGGGAGCATCCCCTTAGAAATGTGGGTAATGAGCAGCAGAGGAAAAAGAGGAAAGGATAATTTTGGATCTAAAATCAGTCCTACTAGAATTTTTCATTTGATTTAAGGAAAAATGCAGAAGATGCCTCATTGGTAAAAAAAACCTCAACAACAATTCAACCAAATGTATTCATGTGCAACTGGAACCGAAGTGCAATTCTCTCAATGACATGATGGTCACCCTGGGGTGTTTTTTTTAGCCTATACTGGGGAGAAGGGAGACAGAAGTGAACCAGTAGCTCCCCTCCCTGACAAGGCAAATCTGTCATCGTGCATGAACCGAATGTAAGTCCCTTCTTGCCACAGGAACCCCGCTGCAGGTGCTCCTGGCTGGTCCCGCTCTCTGAGCAGGCGTTAGGGGGCAGGGAGGGCTCGGCAGGGGTCAGGTTCAACGGAGAGACCATTTCCTGAGTGTCCCAAGTTGAAGTGCAGCACGTTGTTAAGTTCTGCAAATGCAGGAACGCAAACCGGCCGACAAACTTTTGTGGATTGGACCACGAGTCATGATTAATTTATCAAGCTGTTCTAAATACATCCACTAAAATAATGGAAATATAAACAGAAGTTATGTAATTCCTCCTTGCCTGTGCTCAGGCCCGGCTTGTGATGGCGGAAATATAAACTGAACTAGAGCGTATAAAAAGATTTCCAAGAAAAAGCCTTTGTTCAATGTTTCCTATGCATCAGATATGCCACTTGCCTCCCAGACGCATATATTCTAAATCATGCTTTTGCTGTCCACAGAAAATTCCTCCATCTATTTATACTTTCAAATCTATGATCTTATATATTAATAAATAGTAATGAAGTCCTGAAGTAAATACCAACGTTACAGTTTCACTGGAGATCTTGCTGACATTTATAAATATCCGCAGCTTTCATGGTTCAGGACACTGGCAGAGCTTACAGATCCTGTTAAACTTTATCACATAATTGTACACATGGTCTCTCTTTTGCAAGTATAATGCATGGGGTTTATGGAATATTTCTGTTAGACAGCACTGCATGTGTTTGCTTGCTTTATCAAAAGCCACATTTCTGTGAGGGTGTTTCTTAGCTGATCTACTAAACCCACCATTTTTCATCTGAGCTGACATCAGACTGCACACATAGCCTGGACTTTCCCAAGCTATGGAAATATTGCTATCTTGTGATCACTCACTACTCCGAATTAGTCATCCATTTATATGTCTGTCCATTTATATGCTAGGAGATAATCCAGCAAGATTAATAGCCATTTCACTTCTTGTGGATGCCTTTGTCTATCAACAGGATTACTTGGTTCCCCGTGGCGGAAAGTTTAGCTCAGTGACCCAAGAAACACTTTCCAATTGCACACTGTCATTGCTCTGCTCAAAAAGGTAAGAGAGAGGAATCTCACAATATAGCCTGGAACTGAACCAGGCACGGGACCGTCCTGGGCCAGGGATTTTGCTGCTGGACAAGGCCAAGTTGAGGAGGTGGAGAGCACCAGTAGCAACTGGTTCGAGTCCAACTTGTCGCAGAGACCAAGAGCAAAGGACTTGGGATGGGAATTAATTTGAGCCTCAGATTCAGGGGTGGTACAGTCATCTCTGAGCCAGTTTCTTACCAAAAGCTCCTCATCACGCAATAATGCCCAACGCTCTGCAGAAAGACAGATGCCCTAACATGCAGGCCTTCAACATACAGAGTCCTAAGTATTCAGCATCTTGCATTTATACCGGAAAGTGGGGAAGAGGGAGGGAATTCTCCACTGCAGAGAACTCTGTCCAAGTATGGCTTTGCTCCTTGCACAACAGGGAATATCCCTACTGTCTTTGGTCTCCCGAAGGCCCTGCTATCCAAGCAGGTATCCAACAGCTGCAGTCCCTGTTCTCTGCTAGAATTAGTAGGAAACCGGTAGCTTCTAGGAAAAACAATTGTTAAAGGTCCCTTTTTACATGGTTAAACTTTCACACTCCAAGGGAGTCCCACGCTCTTTCGTCCCCCATCTAATGTTAGATATCATGGAGGCCTCAGAACAGTCAGAACAAGAGGGACTGTCAGGCAGAACTTCTTTGATTTGTGTGCAGGAAATGTCACACAGATAGAGATGCTCCCAGTAACTCTACACTGTCTGCCTGGGCCCCAGACGAAAAGAACCTCCTTCACTTGCTAAATGGATTCTGCCAGCACTTCTGAAGCCCTACCACCACTCTCTTTTGAAGGAAGTTAAAAGTATTATGTGTTATCTCTTTGCAAAACTTTTTATAGATGAACATCTGGAAACAGCTGCCTTAATGCCCTGTCCAGTCACTGGTGATGTCAGACCTGTGATTGCCATTGCTACTGCTGAGAATGACACCTTGAAGAGAATGGCCAAGGAAAGCAGGATGGACCACTCTTCAGGGTAGACACTAGATCTCAGAAACTGGTGGCATTTTTCTTGCGGGCTACAGGACGGCAGCTCTGAGCACACCATGGAAAACCAGCTTTTCCAGAGAATCCATGAAGGACCTCTAGACTCTCTTCTCTCCAGATTTCCAGAGATGTATTTGTATTGGCCTAAAATAAATGGGACATAGGGGAAGGGAGAACGGCTTGCTGCATATGCCACAATACAGATCATGTCAAGCGAAAAAGTCAGTGTTGGTGGCACATGAAAAATTAGCTCCCTGAAGCAAAGTAGGCAACGACTTATTTATGCTGGCTGGAAAAAACGCTTGTTCTATACACTTGTGCTTCTACCTACAGCTCTTCCCAAGTAAGGCTAACGAGCCTGGTAATTTTGCATTTCAGATCTTTTTATTAGACACAATAATGTCTGTAGATGCTAGCTAATGTAATGTGTAAGCTAAAGCACTTGGCAGTGAACCATGGCATGGAGTTACATGTAAGACATGTAATTCCATCCCCAATTATCCACATTCTGATAAAAGAAGGAAAAGCAGCAATGAAATAATTGTGTACCTAAAGAAAGGTCGTAAGGTCATGTTCTGACCCATATGTAGCAGTTTTAAATTGCAAACTGGCACAATGAAGTCTGCTTACATTCAACAGAAAACTGGAGAGTGTTTGCCCTCATGTCCAACCTCAAGGACCCGAGAGGGGTTGTAGGTCTTGTAAGAAGATAAAGACCCATGTTTTGGTGTCTGTACCAATATCAGGAGCTGTCTCAGCAGCGAGTTGAGAGATTAAAACAACTGAACTGCTTTCAGCATACCAAAGGAGTCTGGTTAGGACCCCCGCCACTGCCTCTGCTTTGCCTTCTCCATGGCTGAAGATTTTGTCCAACAGGCAGACGCCGGTGTGACCCCCACCAGATGCTTCATGGCACCATGGTGTGCAAAGAACCCACCTGAGACCCAAGGGCTGTGCAGAGGCAGGCACACAAAAGCATGGACTTCACAGTCCTTGCTGTGAAGACCAACTGGTCTGTCTGAAACCAGCAGGAGAGAAGCGCAGGGGAATGGGAGGGAAGGACAAGTGCAGTTGGATGTGCCATCTCTGTGCCCCATTAAGGGAAAGGTGGTTGACTCCTGCTAAAAATCAAAGCTGGAAAAATGAATTTTAAATGCCTTTATGTGAACTCACCATATTAGTGCACTGTTTGCTTTATTGGTTGGAACATCTTGCTACTAACCCAGTCATTTCTTGAGCTATTTCCTTGCTAACGAGTATAATTTCTGCCAGTTCAGATAAGCCCAAAGGTAACAAAATAACATCCTTTCCACATATTTTAAATTTTGATTCTCCAAAGACGAGGTCTTTTAAAGGTCATATCTTGACAGAATTCTTTTTTTACCCCCCTGTTGTGCTAAAATATATCAGTATTATTGACCTTGACAACAATGCCTGAAAGGTTTAGTGACAATCCATTCTGTATCAATGGGCACATAAAACCGCTTTTATGGGCTGGGGCACTCTCTGTGCATTTGATAGCGGGCAGATCAGCTTTTCTTGACAAGGCATCGAGTAAAAAGATTTAATGTATCCATCTCAATGTGAATTGGATCGTACCCCCCTGACATGAGATCCCCAGCCCCAGGGAGAGCCCTGCTCAGCGCTGTGTTGCTGCATTAGTCACTCCTAATGGCTACACGGAGAAACAGAGCATGACAAGAGCTAAATAATATTGTGAGTGGGGAAACGTCCAGGCTTCCCCAGCCTCTCTGCTTTCCCAGACTTCCTAAACATGAAAAGCAATATAAAATGCTTTTAAAGGGGGCCTTTTCTTTTCTTTTCTCTT
>QJSC01008266.1:141845-189327 GCA_003697955.1 Calidris pygmaea
TGGGGCGGTCGGCACCAATCTAGAAACCAGCTCCATTAAATCAGTGTAATTTCTGGGCACGCACCAGGCTCTGGTTTTACAGCCCTTCACGCAGGGCTCTCCATCGACAGCAGGGAGGAATTTTTTTTGGATCCGTTTCGTTTTCCTGCCTCAGCATCACACCGTCCCTCTACCCTCCAGGACCGACAGCCGGGACGGATGTTTGAAACCACTCTTTTTTGAAGTATGCGTTGTAAAGGAAGGTAGATCTTGCATGATGAATAAGGCAGCCACGGGCCCTGTTAAGGATCGGAGCAGGACTCTACCTGTGCTCTTTCAAGTGGCTTCAGATTTGGGGTGGTAAAGCGGCGGATCGGCTCACATTTAACTGCTCTTACATTGCTGACCGATTTCCAAGGGGCCGACTTTCAGCCGCTGCATGCTCCTACACCTGCTCTGGGGCAAGAACTCCCTCTTCACTGAATTTTTCTTTTCCTCCTGATTCTTTTCTTCACTGACCCACTGGCCCACTCCAAAATAACCAACAGAAATACAGCTTAAACTCTGCATTTGGGGAAACTCTGGCCCAAAAGAAGGCAATGCAAACGTGCCAGTGGTGTCGGAGGGGCAGGATTTCACTTGCTTAGTTAGAAACAGGTTTTGCCAGAATCCTGACTCTTTCTCCTTGAGTTGCAGTGATTACTGGGGGAGAGGGGAAGGTGGGAAGGAGAGGGAAGCACTATAATAGATAAATAGATGAATAAAAAAAATCCCACAGTAGGAAGAAGTACAACTACTATTGTTATTCTGGTATTTTGTATTAAGATTTGAAAAAAAGGCACATGAAGCAAAGATGATGAGATGGAAATTAAGACCTTTGTTTCGGAATTTACATTTATCTGGTTTAAGGGGTTATAAATAAGCCTTGCTAATGGGCTGAGTTACCTCCCATCGTTAGTCTTGGCTCCTCAATGCCTGTTCTATCATGTTGTTCATTTCAGGGTCAAAAAATGCATCTAGAAAAGCAGCAACACTCAGCAGATTTCCCTGAACCCAGGCAGAGAGACGTGTTAACCAGCCCTTTCACTGCTCCAGCACTGGGAAGTCAACCAGAGCTTTGTGTATTGGCCTCAGGGCGTCCTCCCCTGTATTACCGTGTCTAGAAGTGGCACGGAAGCATCCTGGCAACGGTTTGTGATCTCTTCTGGAGGTGCAGGATTGTTGCCCAGTGATCAACAGCTTCTGTGCCAGTCTAAAGGCAACTGGTATAATTGAAAACAGCATCTGGAGAGGAAAGGTGCGTCTCACTGCTGCACAACCCTTCGGGTCAGAGAAACACTGAGTACAAGTGCACCATTCTTTGCACCTATGTGGGGACAAGGAACTGGGATGGCTGTTTGCCTGTGTGCATACACATTACTGAGCACCAGGATTTATGCAGAGTCCCCTAAAAATCCCATTCCTCTTTCCTTCTCAAAAGAAAGAGTGCTGCTCTCCCAGGACAGGATGTTTCTATCTTCCGTATTTCCCCCATATGAGCTTGTTTGATTCCTCTAGTAGCAGAAGGCACAGAGAATTGCCAAAAAGGAGCTTTGGTCATGGTAAGCTCGGCTGCATTATATATCTCAATGCAAGTCAAGGACCACCACCACTGCTCCCAACATCGTTTGACCACAACATAGTTGCTGCAGGTCTAAGAAACCCGAGTCAGATGGCTGGTAAAGCAAATCCACTGGTGTCCAGATATCTGCTTCAATCGTTTAAAAGGTAATTTGCAGATCAAAGGGGTCTTGGGAAAAACAAAGACCCACATTATTTGAAATACAACCTTGGGTGGAATAAGCCACTGTGGGGTTCCTTTCCTAAGGCAGCCCCTGCCTCCAGGTGTTGCTCTGGGAATGAGAACAAGAGGGGTGGTAGTGGAGGATGAACCAACCCCCCCAGAAGCCAAGGAAAGAATGAGGAAGAAAAGAGAAAAGATTAATCATTCCATCAACAGCAGATTCCTGAGCAGGGCACATGAAAAGTCCTTCCTTTGCCATCCAAAGAAACCACCTGGCATTCAGCTTGCCTTCAGCCCTTTCCCTCTATTTCAAGCGTGTAATTATTTACACCAGGTGCATTGCTTCCACCCATCTCTTATTACACCCCCCGTTCACAAGTGAGGACTGTAATTTGCCAGCCTGCACTGAAGTTTCTTTGTACGAGCCTCCTGCCCTGGGCGTAACATTACATTGACAAGCGGCAGGGCACAATGGGAAGGGAAATAGAATTTACCCGGCGAACAAAGGGCATTCCTGCTCCCTGCCTCCAGCCCCAGGTGACTGCACAGAGCTGACTGCAGGGTCTCTGGCGACAGAAGGCTTGGGTCACACAAAACCCCCGAGCAGGGCGGCAGTGCTGGCAGACGGGTACACCCGCACGGCAACAGCCTCCCGGGCTGCCTCCGGCCGAGCATCGCCAGCAGGTCAGGGGTGCTGCCACCCGTGAGAGCCCCGGGAGAGTGGGGGAAAAATCAGCCTTGGACAGGTCAGCTGGCTAGGAGCTTGGTGGTGGTGGTGGCCCAGCCTCGGCAGAGTGCTCTTGGCTGTGCTGCCACACGCACTGCACAGACACCTGAAGATTTCCCGGCAGCGCGGCAGGAGAGACGTGGAAGGACGGGTGAGGTGTGCACCTGCACATGTGAAAATGCATTATTTTTTTTTTTTTTTTTAATAATTTTTCCCTTTCTTTTGCTTTCTAATCTGTTGCCAAACGCACAAAGAAAACCCAGGGGAGGGCAGCAGTACCAAAGTTGCTTCCTCTGAACATCTCTAAAGCAGCAGCTGACAGCAGACCTGCTGCTGGCTGCACCAGAAGGCAGCTTTGCTGAACTCAACCCAACCTTCTGCTGAAGCCTCTCCCGCCATCTCACCTACCCCTGCTGACCACTGATCCCTCCCACACAAGCCTGCCCATTGCTTGCTGTGAAACACACCACTGAGGCACCTTTCTGCTCTTCCTGCCGATGCTTCTGACTCATGCTGATCTACCACAGGTTAGGGAACCCAATGCTTTTGAAGTGCTCTGAAACAGGCGATTTAAAAGAACATAAATTAATTGAAGCAACATTGGTCTGAGCCCTATCAGGGCAGAAATCAGAGAGAGGCAGGAGGAATGTCCTCAAGCCTTTTTTTCATGGCTTCTTCTGACTCACAGGATGGAAGAGGAACTGGGCAGATGTTTCAAATGGAGACATTACATCACTGGGTTGTTATACCCTCCATGTGCAGGAACTATAAGACATAAGTGGGGCCACACATAATTATTCCAGCCTGTCCCTGGGACCTTCTCCCTATAAACCTGCAACTGCAGAGCTCCCAGGACCCCTGCTCATGCCCAGGACCATCTGCACTCAGTGACACTGATGTTAGCCAGTGAAAACCAGGAGCACAGGAAAACCATTTTCTTGAGGGACACTTCTCTTCTAGAGCATTTGAAATGGCAGTCTCAGCCTTGATGTTTGATGCAGTAGATATTTCTCCCATGGACAAGTTGTTTTAAATTGGAAAGCAGTAGCATAAAGAAGTAATAAACCCCATCTATCTATCTCCAAACTGGCCTAGATCCCAAGGGCTGTAGGAAATGGACATACCAGTGGGATGAGGATCCTATTCAATATGTAAGCCCTCACCAGGCTTTTGCTTGCCTGTTTCTCCGTGGTTTCTCCAGGTCACACGACGAGTTCCCTTGGAGGTTTTCCTCAGCTGCTGAAAGGAAGAGCACAGAACTGGGTAAGGGGCATTCTTGAGGTTTTCAGGTTCGTTTGTTTGTCTGTTTGTCCCACCCCACCACCTCTCACTGCCTGACTCCCAGAAAAGGAAGCTCTGTTTTACAGCTGGAGAGCAGAATTAGAGACATCCTACCCTCAGAAAGCCTTTGACATGCCTAGGTGAAGGTTTTTGCTCGGGAAGAAGCATCGCAGACCACAAGTGTAGGTTTACAACATTGCAGCATCCTGATTTTTGGAGCACACTGCAAATGCAAGTTTTTTTTTTATCACAGACTACAGATTCAGCCTATGGATAAATATGAGACTGCCAGCCTTTGATTTTCTAGAAACTTCCTATTAGTTTTTCTATTTTGATTTCCTATTCTATTTCCTCTGCTATTTTTTCATCTTTCTGCAGTATAACCAGTTGTGATGAACAGACAGTTCCAGCCTCTTCCCATTCATTACATGGGATTGTATTGTTTTACATTAACTTGTTTCTCTCTTTATTGGTTTTTTTTTTGTTGTTGTTGTTGTTCTGGAAAGCATACCCCATCCACAAAGAGAAAGGTAAAGCAAGTGCAGCATTTTCACCCTCAAATTTTTTGTCCAAATTTCTACTGCTGAGACGCCTGGACCTTGCCTTCATCCTGGCTACATTTTCTGCTGCTCAGCTCTTCAGCAGCCAGACTTAGTGGCAACAGCCCAGACCCAGCGTTTGCCACCAGCCAGGAGAAAGAGGCCATCCTATTCTAGGACGTCTCCCTGAGAACAGGCAGACAATTATTTGAAGCACAGGAGGAAAGAGGGTGAGAAAACTTCAGCAGCGGCAGCCTGTTTTACAAGCATCTACAAGTCTCATTTATAAAAAGGAGATTCCTGCAGGAAAATTCAGCGTTCACAGCTGGCTGGAAAAATCCCTCAAACGTAGTTTCCTTTGACTCTCCCTTCTGCAACAGTTGGGACTCGGTCTGAAATTCAAATTAACTTTCATACCAGCCTACAATTCCATTTTGTGCCCCAAAGCAAAATTTCCTGCATAATTGTGTGTATTTAGGTCAGTTCTCCATTGTTCACTTCTGCAAAGAAAATAGCTGATTTGCAAGTGGAGAAAATTCCTAATACAGTTTTCAAAAGCACTTTTGCAATTAGAGATTGTGCTCCTAAATGAGACTGGAACATAGGCATGCGTTTGCTTGGGTACTGTCTTGAGACTTTTGATGTGTTTTTTTGACAGCAGGGTGACTCCGTTTAAACATAGACCACATTTTACATTTATACAGGAATAAACCAGTTTGCCAAACTATATTTTAAAAAGTAGTTATCCCATTTTCATACTTCTATGAAATATTAACCATAAGTATGCAATATGTGCAAAAATTAATCTAATTAAAATTTAATCTAGAGAAGTAACACCATCTTTTCCTGTTCTAAGGTTTTTTTCACTGCAAATTTTTCCTATGCTTAATTAGTGTGAATTTCTTTTATTTCTGAATCTCTGCTGTGAGAACCACTCCGTTAGTATCTTCTGTTTACGTTTGACTGTAAAACACCAGCCACATGCGTGGGCAGATCTGTATAAACATTTTACCTCATGCAGATATCAAATTAAAACAAAATACTCTGAGCTGAGTCTAACGAACAAGAAAGCTCTCTCAAATGCTCAGTTAATTGGTTTAGAGCAGGGATCTACACAAAGTGATGCCTTTAGCTCTGTGCCTTGCAAAGGAGCAAGGAACATGACTCAAAAGGTGTATTTTCTATACATCTTAGAGAACCATGGTCTGGTCTTGCAGCTTCATATATATTTTTGTGAATGTGGTGCCAGAACAGGTCCAAGCAGTTTGAACACATCCTCCAAAGGCCCCATCTGGGCTGTAATTTGGGCAAGGACACCGAAGACTGGGCAGTGGAAAGCCAAAAGCTGATGCCATATGTAGATTCCTAAGCATTAATTAAAAAATCAAATCAAGTCTCTACCTTCCCCCTGCCCCCCTAGCTGCTTGCAAGGGACAACAAAGCACGACAGATCTACCTCAGGACACTGGAAGAGAGGGGGGGAAAAAGAATCAGGTCAAAGCACACACTATACAAATCCTTGGGATGCCGTAGGGCACAGTATGCAACGACCTCAGACTGTTTTGAAAATCGATTACAGAAGGCCTTCAGCTGAATGGAGTCAATGACCCTATCCATGCACGGCAAAAGGAAAACAGCTACATCTTCTCTGAGCTGATACACATGAGGGTTTCTGGCCTGGCATCCTCCCGGTGGCCAGCGAACGGGGACCTATGGAAACTGCCCCTCCCAGCTGTTCTTCAGACCAGGAGAAGAAAAGGTTGGCTTTCTTTTCATAAAGATTTGATTTTCATGAGATCAAAATAGACAAACTCCGGTTTTCTTCCTCCCCTTTGAAAAAACCATCACCAGCTGTGCCAGGGGTCAGGACGTAATAGACAAAGAACGTGTGTAATTCAGGAACTACAACTGCCTAATGAAATATACGTCAAAAGAGACAGCTGGCCTGAAGGCTTGGGCTGCCCAGTGTCTTTGTCTTAAGGTTTTCTCTAACTAGAAGTACAGGAGGATCAGGACTGGTGAAACGGGGCGAGTTTTACCTCATCTATCCAATTGCCAATGTCTTCTTTTTTGCACATAAGCCTGCAAGCTTCAGGATTTGAACTACTGTCCAGTTAAAGCTGGTCTGCTTAGGGGGCATAAGCCGCAACCAACGTGTGAGCGCAAAGGGTTTAGTTCCTGGTGAGCAGGGCGTTCCAACACAGGAAAGAAACACTGAGTATGACCTGGGTAGCAAAGGAGTGGCACCATTAAGACTTCAGATGCTCCAGCAGGCATAGAAAAATGAGCCTTATCGTGTTCCTCCTTGGGAGAGACTCCGCTGCTGATAGCTGTTTCCGTCATCCTCATTGAGCAGGAGAACTAGCAAAGGTCTTGGTTCACTGACATGCATCGAGCCTGCTCTCTCCATCAGTGCTTGAAGCACACAAGATATTTATGTTAACCATATAAAAAGATTTTTAATGAAACAAAGATGAAGGAATTTGCAATAAGGTTGGAGACCATCACTTCTGAAAACTTTGTGAATTGGAGCACAGGTATTACATTGCTTAAAAGCATACACTTTTCAAACATGGAGAACAGGATACACCAGCACCAGTTCACTTGACTAAATATATTTTCCAGGCAATGGTGCAAAAACCTTTTGAAGTCAAGCAATACTGAAGTAAAAAAAATAAAAAAGGGTCAAAAGTAGCTCCGTTAATTCTCTTTGCCTTTGCTAATGTAGCCCATACAATCCTGTCTCCCTTTGTTTCTCTTTCTTCTCTCAGAAAACCCCCTAGCAACGGCAGAGGAAATGAACTACGAGTTCAGTGCCACAAACACCTATGAGTGGGCTGACTTTTAAGCACGTGAGAAGCTCAGTGGCTTCAGCTGGGACTGGACGCTCAGCTCGTGCTGCAGGGCACTGCCAAGGTGGGACCTACCCTTTCCCGGCTGGAAAGGGACTAAACGTCCACGTGCCGTCAGAGAAGCCGGGACAAGGTGTTCACACTACAGCATGAATTAGTTGTCTGTAGAGACTGTAGAAAGAGTTTAGCATCTTAGCAGCGCACCCACCAGCCTCAAACCCTATGAGATCAGGTGGTGTAGACCAGCCTCAAACCCTATGAGATCAGGTGGTGTAGAAAGCAAGCACCTACTATAAAGAGAAAATGCACCCAGAAGACACAAGAGGGAATATAACAACACCCAAGGGATGTGTAGACTTTTATAGAATAGTCTGGCAGCTTCAGGCCAAAAAGAGCAGGTTAATGAAGAAGAATCAAAGGGATCGGGTGTGTGTGAGAGGCAGCAGAAGGAATGCACTTAACTGCATGCAAAGCAAGAACCAGATGCAGAACAAGACCCAACGGATTTGTGTGTGCAGGGGATATAACAACCGGGCTAAAGGTTACAGCCTACCTGGAAACCAGGTGATAAGGGGACTACAGCCCCTTATCAAATTTTAATATGAAAGCTTTGCATTAGCTATTAGACAATAGAAGCTGGGCTGTGGCCTGCAGCAGCTTTCTTCTGGCGCTGAGCTCCTGCCCACCCCGAGGTTTTCGGCTGCGGGGGTGAATCGAGACCCTCACCCTCAGCTTGACGTCTGAAACCAGGGCACGGTTCAGACTGTTAGGCTGACCACCTCTTCGTGTTCCTGGCAAAACAACAAAAGTTTTCATATTGAAAGTCCTGTAAGTTTTAAGAGTGTAAAAGCGTTAAAAGAATGTATTTCTGTAATTAAATCTTTACATTATTTCAATTCATGCTGTATATTTAATTGCTAATGTTTTCAGCAAAAGCCTCCTAAAATCAGCCTTCTTTATTTGTTGTTTCCCTGCCACCCCCTCCTCCAAAACTCATTCCTGAGATCCTGCCAGTCTCCAGTTCATTACTGGGAGTCAAGAACAACCAACTGGAGGGTGACTTCACTTACTTTTCCTATTCCACTTGTATATAGTCTTCTGAGATAGCTGAAGGTGAGCATTAAAATCCCCAAATAAACAAAACATTGCAACAACAGCAAAAAAAAAAAATCCCCAAATCACTCTGAGGTCCACACTTCAGGATAAAACATATAAGGATTATAAAACATATTGGGATTAAGAATGATTTAAGTTGATTGCGTGACTTCACATTCTTCAGGTAACAGACTCACATTGTATCCATGATGGGGGTGAGCACTACAAAACCAAGAAATTACTCATCTAAAGGAATACCTCAAGAGGTTTCTGGCCTTTTGGACAAAGTAATTTGTATAAGTAGGAAATGCAGAAAAACGAAGCACAGCTTTGCCTGCAAGGAGGACCTGGAGGACAGCCATCTCCAAATATCCTATTCTTATTGTCTAGATCTTAGTCTAGGGACTCCATGGATTATTTTAAAAACTGACCAGAAAAGCTTTTGTTTCCTTAAATGCCTTTTTTTTTTCCCATTTATTTTTTCTTTTGCATGCTCGTAACATTCCTTGAATTATGTTGTTGAAGTAAATTATACAGAGCTGTTTTATCCTATACCTTCTTATAGTCTATGGGACAGGATTCAGGTTCCAGAGGAAGGTAACTGTCCCCAACAAGTGACACCTGGGACTCGTGAGCCAGCAGCAAACCCTGACGTACCACCTCAGAGTGAAGGGGAAGAGCCTCAGTGCAGCTTTGGCAAGATGATGCTTCCTAAAGTAGAACCAGGAGGACACCGAACAGTGTCACAGACACGTCTGCTACTAAGGAGTAAGGACAAGAAAACACATCCAGCTAAAAGTATTCCCTTCATTATCGGCTCTGCTGTACAAATAAACTCACCGGTTTAAATGTCTGTTCAGCAAATTCTTAGTTCAAGACAAGTCTAAGTCACAGCAAAGCTTTCAGTCCTGTTTAATAGGATTGAAGACCTGGCTAGTGAGTGTTTCCTAAAAGCAAAGGATGAACACCAGAAAAAGCTGCTAATTGGGAAAAGAAAATAAATCTTTTTCACAGCTGTGGCTCGTAAGTAGGATCTTTGAAAGTTTGTGGGTGATTTTAAGTTTTCCCACTGTCAGTAGAAACATTGGAAAGTTTGCGCTAAAACTGGCAAGTACAAATTAACTTAATCACTATAAGAATTCTCGTTATACTGATGAACTTCCAGTCCTGCAAGCTCACAAGTGACAGCCATACACCGCATTCCCTCAACTCCCACAGCCTCTCTTGTGTTTGCATACTTGCAGGGATAATTATCTTAATTATTTGTATCGGTAACAATAAACAATTCTTCCTGCTACTCTGCCAAATTTATCTTCATTCCTTCAAAACTACATTGCATTAGAATAAACTATTACATTTTCAAAAATTGTTGAAATCTAAAATTAAAATAACCATCAAATGATTTAACTGAGCCTCAGAGCTCTTTCTCTTTTAAATCAGCCCACGTAAATGCTCTCTGATTGAACTCAGCCACAATGAACACCTTAAATTAACTTCACATTTCTATCTAAACACCTCTGATGACATTCAAATGTATTAATACATGTCAAGCATTAAAGAAAACCAATTTAAATGACCCATCGATGCTATTCAGAGGTCTATTATCCTTTGGCTTTAGTGGTGGGTGGACCCTGGCTGGGTGCCCACCAAAGCTGCTCTGTCACCCCCTTCTCAGCTTCTCTGGACAGAGGAGAGAAAATAGAATGAAAGGCTTGTGGGTCGAGATAAGGACAAGGAGATCCCTCAGCAGTTACCATCACGGGCGAAACAGATTTCACTTGCGGGAAATTTAATTTCATTTATTGCCAATCAAATCAGAATAGGGTAGTAAGAAACTAAAGCTAAATCTTAAAATGCCTTCCCTCCACCTCTTCGTTCTTCCTGGCATCAACTTCACTGCCATTTTCCCTACCTCCTTCCCCCCGAGCGGCGCAGGGGGACAGGGAACGGGGGTTGCGATCAGTCCATCACACACTGTCTCTGCTGCTCCTTCCTCCTCAGGGGGAGGAGGACTCATACTCTTCTCCTGCTCCAGCCTGAGGACCTTCCCCCAGGCTGCTGTTCCTCATGAACTGCTCCACCATGGGTCCCTTCCACAGAGTGCAGTCCTTCATGAACACACTGCCCCAGCGTGGGTCCTCCACAGGGTCACAAATCCTGCCAACAAACCTGCTCCAGCCTGGGCTCCTCTTCCCATAGGTCCAGGGGTCCTGCCAGGAGCCTGCTCCAGTGCAGGCTTCCCACAGGATCACTGCCTCCTCCAGGCATCCACCTGCTCCAGCATAGGGTCCTCCATGGGCCCCAGGTGGATATCTGCTCCACCGTTAACCTCCATGGGCTGTAGGGGGACAGCCTGCCTCACCGTGGTCTTCATCACAGGCTGCAGGAATGGTGCCTGGAGCACCTCCTCCCCCTCCTTCTTCACTGACCTCGGGGTCTGCAGGGCCGTTTCTCTCACATATTCTCACTCCTCTCCTCTGACTGCTGCTGGTGTGCAGTTCTTCTTTTCCCTTCTTAAATACGTTACCCCAGAGGCACCACCAGCATCACTGATGGGCTCAGCCTTGGCCAGCAGCAGGTCTGTCTTGGAGCTGGCTGGCATTAGCTCTATCAGACATGGGGAAAAACTTCTAGAAGCTTCTCACAGAAGCCACCCCTTTTGCCTCCTCCCACTACCAAAACCTTGCCACGGCAAACCCAATGCAGACTTTGAGGAAAAACACCCTAAAATATAAATCTCCAATTAGATGTAATAAAACATTCTTTTTATAAGCCCTGATCCAGAAAACACCAGCAAATACTTTGTCTCCCATGTTTCCTCCATTGGTATGACCCAAGGCAAGTCAATCGTATTGCAGCAGATTTTCTTCTGTAATCCATAGCACGCATTTCCTCATTTTGCTTGACAATCCAATAACTCTAATTTTTAATCCTTAAAGGGGTGGGGCTGAATCTTTAGAAAAAGACACATTCTCTCTGATCACAGGAGATAGCAGAATGCCTTGCTGCTCCCCCCCCTGGTTCACTTTGTGTAGTCCACGCCAGAATCCTACCAGCTCTGTCTATAAGGATTTTCAGGGAAGACAAAATGTGTACTGATAACATACAGGCTCCTCGTCCCTCCAAATCATATTGGCTAAAACCAGTGTAAAGATTCATTTTATCCTTTAACATCCTGAAATTCTTATAAATTACATTACAAAAGTCCATCCTGTATTTTACAGTATTGAATCACAGAATGATACGGGGTTGGAAGGGACCTCTGGAGATCATCCAGTCCAATCCCCTGCCAAAGCAAGGCTACCCAGAGCAGGTCCCACAGGAACGTGTCCAGGTGGGTTTGAATGTCTCCAGAGAAGGAGACTCCACCACCTCCCTGGGCAGCCTCTTCCAGGGCTCTGCCACCCTCACAGGAAAGAAGTTACTCCTCATGTTGAGATGGAACTTCCTGTGTTCAAGTTTGTGCCCGTTACCTCTTGTCCTGTCACCAGGAACCACTGAAAAAAGACCATCCCTGTCCTCCTGACACCCTCCCTTGAAGTATTTATAAGCATTTGATCAGATCCCCCTTCAGTCTTTTCTTCTCCAGACTAAAAAGACCAAAATCCCTCAGCCTCTCCTCGTAAGGGAGATGCTCCAGGCCCCTCATCATCTCTGTAGCCCTCTACTGTGCCCTCTCCAGCAGTTCCCTGTCCTTCTGGAACTGGGGAGCCCAGAACTGGTCCCAGTGCTCCAGATGGGGCCTCCCCAGGGCAGAGCAGAGGGGCAGGATGACCTCCCTCCACCTGCTGGTCACACTCTTCCTGATGCCCCCCAGGATGCCATTGGCCTTCTTGGCCACAAGGGCACTTTGTTGGCTCATGGCCATCCTGTTGTCCACCAGGACTCCCGGGTCTTTCTCCTCAGAGCTGCTCTCCAGCAGGTCACCCCCAACCTGTCCTGGTGCAGGGGGTTATTCCTCCCCAGGTGCAGCACCCTGCACTTGCCCTTGTTAAACTTCATCAAGTTCTTCTCTGCCCAACTCTCCAGCCTGTCCAGGTCTCAGTGGACAGCAGCACAGCCTTCTGGTGTGTCAGCCACTCCTAATCAGGACAGAAGACAAAAATATGTATTTCTTCTTGTGTGACTCAGCATTCAAAAAGTTGGGCACCCCAATTGATCCGTGCCTCTCTTGAAAACCCCAGACCAGGTGGCCTCTGGGGAACATTGTGGCAGAGCCAAGCACGTGCTGCTTTCTCTTGGAATTTCAACATATAAGGGAAAAACAGTGAATCGGGGGATTTTTATTACTGTGACTAACAAATGATCAAAAAAAGCACTCAATATTTCATTTTAATATAACTAGCTTGAATGAGAAAACTTAAGGAGGCCTGATAAGTTTGTAAATTAGTGACAATAAAACAGATGTGAAAACTGTTTATAGCATATAACTCAAATACACACACAATGTAATTGCCTGTTTTATTTAGTGGAATCACTTTTGTAGATTAGAAATGTTTCCAGTTCCCATTTACTCCAATGCAAACCTCCACCATCGACAGGCAGACCGCACTTTGTTCAATTGATTCCAAACAAAAAAACAAAAAAGGGAAAAAAAAAAAAAGTACAATCTCAAAAGTTAAGTTAGAAACTAAGTTCACACATTTTCTTTGGGACCAGGAATCTGTACATAGTACAAAATATACATTTATTGAACTTTCTGTAAACACACAGTTTGAATTGTGTAAAACTGTAAATGGTGGGTGAACTACGTGGAGAATAATTTATTACATATTGTTATACATTCTACTTAAGGAAAATAGTTATGCTCTTGTATATTTCTCTGTTAAATCTATAAATTCCATAATGACGTTGTGTAATCTGCAAACATGCTTTTCAAGCTTAAATCTCTCCATTCGTAACACACATTTATACAGGTCATCAATGAAAAAAGTTACACTTTCCACAAAATAGATATAAAGAGGTCATGAATTTTCTAAAAAGACAGGCACAGCATGTCACTACAAACGAGACTCTTATGATACACCGTGGAGTCAATTCTGTGAGAAGACAGGTGAAAACTCTCTAATTCAGCATGTTTGTACATGGCCTCAGTACCAAGACAGACGCCAGAACCCAAAATTTCTGCCTTGACAGATTTATAAAGCAGCCGATTCTGGAAATCAAACCTCACACTTCTCAAACATTCAGTATTCCCTGGTTAGGAGAACCTAGGCTTTTGTCTTGTATTAACCCTTCATCCTTAGTAATTTAGTTTTCCGAGCAGTGAACTACCCCGCACAATCTGCCGAGAACATTTGCGCAATTCAGCACTTACTCCAAACACTAGATTCCTGGCACCAAAGAGTTAGACGTGGTTAATAAATACAACTTAACTCTTGGCACTGGAGGTCACGCGAATCCCACCCTCAGCAACACAGCACAATGCTGGGAAATCCCAACTTCCAGCACCAAAGGGCTGCAACAGCATTGACCTGCGGAACGCCCGGTACCCGGTCCCGCAGCGCCTCGCACACTGTTGTACAACGCCCGGGTTCCAGTTTGAGAGCCTGGAAATGTCAAATTGCAGCAGACTTGCCCATCTGGCATCCAACACTCAGCAAGAATAGAAAGCTCCCCTACAACCACTAGCAAAGATCCTTTCGGTAGGTCCATCTCTGGACACGGAGGTAACGCTATGGAAATTCAGCACATTTCTTCCTAGATTTTTAGACTCTCATTGTGTTTACCATCCCAGGTAACTCATTTTGGATTTCATCCTTTTATTCGTTCTATTCAGCTAAAAGCACTAGGTCACAGACTGAACCTCTTAAACAGTGCCCCCCTGGTGGTTTAAAAGGAAAAATAGGCTGACTTCCACGTTTAAAGAAATTGTTATCTCCAATTCATCTAACCTTTTGCTTTAACATTACCACCTTCTTCCCTTTGGCTTTGAAAAACTCTTTCAAAACCACAACTGGATAAAGATTACATTTCTTTTTCATTCCAAGAGAAGCGGGACAGTTAAGGCTGTAACAATACGTCTGCAAACTTCACAGATTGTGAGTGAAGCTCCATCAGCGTCAGCAGGATGTAAAGTTAAGTACGTGCCCGATTTCCCCAAGACTAGCTTAATTTATTAATTTCCCCTGTAATTTGAACACAAATAGTGCACTTCGGCCTGAAATTCCACAGTGAAAATGAAATTGGCTACTCAGTACTTCCATGGCTCATGGTAATGCAAGCGAAATTAAACTCTGGACCTTAATCTACAGCTGTTGATAGAAGTAAAAGTACGTAATGTTTGAAGAGCCACCACCAGTCTGTTTTCTCATTTTTCTTCTCAAAGCTATTTATCAAAAGAAACAATGGCACCTCCTTCAACCTTGGAGGCTTATTCACAATGTGTATTGAGAGTCCTGTCTACTTTAGCTGTAAAAAAAACCCCACACTCCCCCTCTCTCCCCCCCAGCTCTTCAGAGCCATACAGTTAATGGAAGCAAAAATGAATTTCAGTTTTAGCTCGATGGTACTGAGCGAGCTGAGAAGTGCAGACGTGGTGCTCTTAAAGGAAAACGTTCCTGTCTGACACAGCACACACCCCTGCAAATAAACAGCTGGTTACACAGTAGTAAGGACCATTGGGTTTATTCTTCTTTTTTGGGGGGAAAGAAAGAAAGAAAGAAGTCTAGTCATATTCTAAAAAGCATTTGGACAGGAATCAGTACAAGTGTAAAAACTGGCTAGACATAAAATAATATATACTCTAGAAATCTGACCTGTCATCCCACCTCTGCTGAAGTTTTAACACTTTCAGAATATAACTATTTCATGAATTCTATGAAAGGCATTTTTAGAGCTAGGCCCACTTTCCCAAATTTTGTGGTTGCAAATGTTAGGAAGTTTGTTCTTGTTGGATTTAAAGCAAGGCTCCCCCAAACCCCTTTCCTAAGACGCCATTATCACTGCTGTGCTCTTCGCTTGGAAGAAAAGACTTTCGAAGAGTGTCTACGTGATTGGGGGGGGTGTGGAAATAGACCTGCTTTACTGCTACTCAAAAGGAATATCAAATAAAAACATAGATAAAGCAAGGAACGTGCCCAGAGATTAGGTCACTGTAGGTACAACTCTGACACAATCGGGAGAGTAAAGCTCCAGGCATGTTTTTCACCTAGTAAGTATGCTGGATATTCTTCTCCTTTTTTACTTGAAAGCATTCATTGGTCCGTGAGAATAAAGAAAAGCTTTAAGTTTTCCTATAGCTTCTTGAACTTCTGTGAACAAATGCCACCACCGAGGTGACCCACCACCTCATTTACAAAGCAATGTTACTGAGCACAATAAGGCCAGGAAGAGGTTCAGGAGGCGCAGGCCTGGGTGTGCAGAGCCCAGCAGAGCGTGCGAGCCGTCCACAGAGACAGCCCGGAGCTCACCCACAGACGGGATTCTCAGTATGTCACAGACGGGTCAGTCAAAAGCACTTAGCCCCAGATTGTTACTTCTAAATTTTGCTCCCCTTTTACAGCTTATAGCAGGAATCACGTTAGTTTTGAGCAGCCTAGAAATTCCCATGTGGAGCCTCTTTCTACCACTTGAAGAGTTAAAAAAAAGTCTACCCAGTCAAGTAGAGACTTTACACCCTGGATTGGTATATAAAGGCTTGGGTTATGGTTACCTCCAACACACTTAGCTGTAGGAACAAGGAGCTACACTAGTTATCTAGGAGACATTATTTTCACACCTCATGGCACAGAGTGACAATTCCATTTTCTACTGAAAGCCGTCGGGTACAGCTCCATAGCTCTACGCGGTCTTGCCGTTTCTGAGTCTATGCAAGGTACATCAGGTTCGCATCAAGATACTGTATTTGCCACATGAGGAGGAAAGGGGTAACATTTTATGAAAGGTTAGCCCATTACAGACACGGCCAAGTTTAAATATCAAGAAATTTAAGTATAACAACTCAAGTGTCAAGGAGGTACAGGTAGAGATGAAGGTGAACATCTCAGCAGGATAAAATCCTGATGTGCATTGAAAAAGGTAAACTGTAACAATCACATCATTAACCTGATTGTGGCAATCATGCTGTCTGTCCCACAGGACCAGGCTACATACATCTAAGAGAGAGCAAACAGAAAACAAGTTTGTCAACATGGAACTCATACACAAGACACTTTGGTTTCAGTTTTAAGGGAAAGAATGTTTACCAGCACAAAACGTTTGTCTTAAACACAAAGTGGAGAAAGATCTGCAAAGGCTTCGATACTCCCTACACAGGTCAATCATTAATCTGCATTTAGGGCCTCGTTTACCCCAACTGTGACAAAGAGGGGTGGTGCAACCATTCCTTTACTCTCAGTCCTGTCCCCCAACTCTGCATCCTACCCTCAATCCAGCCACGGGATGCTCGTACATCAACATACCCAGCTGAAGAGTGCAGTTGGGTTGGTTTTGTCAGCCACAAAAGCATGACTGCTGGCACAAAAAGGGCAAGCTTACAGAAATGGTTTAGTCTTGATATAAATTGATCATGAAACCATCTCCTTAGTTCATAAATTACTAAAAAGCGAAATGCAATGGGAAGTATATCCTATCAGTTATCCTATATCCTTTCAGTTCTTGAACTGAACAAAAAGGCTCAGATTTTAATCTATACAGCTAAAACAGCACCAGCTTTGCAATAACCCACTTAATGGATGCTGAAGTCAGTTTATCCTACGCAGATATTAAAATTATTAGCTTTGGCACCTGCATGAACGATCAGGGTAAGCGCTATCACCACTCATCTGCTGCTTAATATTCATCAGCCGTCTTGCTGGTATGACACAACCTAGGATTACCGCCATCCAGCACAGTTTAAGGACAAGGAGATGAAATTTCTGTCTCCAATTCCGACTCCTACTGGAAGATGAACGATGGCCATGCATCAAGGTCTTTTTGGTGCTGCTCCCTGGCAAGGTAGGACCAGGCCAGCCGAAAGGGACCTGCAGGCTTCTGCCCCACCAGGTGTACCGGGGACCCTACTGGTACAATGGATTTACAAAGCCTTGCGAATCCAGGAGCTTATTTAACATAATTGCATTGAGTTAATCCAACATTGGTTTGAAAAAATACTTTAGGAGCTTCTGTCTTGAACACATTTCAATGCTGAATTAGTGAGGATTGTTTGAAACGGTTGTTCATGAAGCAGTACAGGTATTCTCCCACAACGATCAGTGAAACATTTAATCTGACTATAACAAAACTCACAGAAACTGAAGCCAGTGAAGCTCTCAAACGCAGAAGGGAAACAAAGGTGCATGGCATACAAAGCAAAGGAGCTTTACAAGCCTCATTTCCTTTTAAAAACAAGCAAATTGGGACCGTCCTATTTGAACATGTATTCAAAAATACATCTTTTAACATCGTACAATTTTGATGTTTGTCACACAGGAATCTTTTTCCAAGAAGGAAATAAATAGCATACAATACTTTAAAAAAAAAATAAAATAAAATTGCTGCCTTGCCCCTGAGGTGCTAATGTTTTTAGCATTTAAAAAAAAAAAAAGTTTCTGGTACAAGAAGGAGATGCACAAAGGTGCAAAAGTGCCTTTTTCTTTTCAGAGCAGTGAAAAGTACAGCTTGCCTTTTTTTCTAGAATGCTTTACGTACTTAATTTGTTTATTGTTTTAATCTAAATCTGTATCTAAAATGGCAGTGTTTATGCATACGTAATAGATTCAGTGCTCTGACCTCATCAAAACGCTGATCACAGGTGGGAGAGAGAAAGGCCTGAAACGGGCTTTCTTCTGCTACCCTCAAACCTAGTTACATCGCCTGTAGCAATAGCAGAATTATTTTCTTTCCAACCTTTAGGAGGCCTCCTAAGAAGAGGCTTCAAATATACCATTTGTCACTGAGACAGTTTAAGCGATTATGGTTTGAAGTATGGCTTTCCACACCACAGTTTTGCTTGCAATTTTTAAAGTTTAAAACTCAAAGGTTCCACAGTCCAGTTCAAGGTTTTGCAGTTTCCAAAACTAAACTTTAGTCTCTATGAAAAAGGACAGAACTTTACCTGCCTCATCCTAAATTAGGTTTAGCTTTTTGCACTAATACGTTGTGTACTATTAAATATGCCTGTTAATTAGGTGCCTGTGAAGCTATAACTTAACATTATTATAGTTTTGCACTCTACAACAAAATTAGACATTTTAAGCATTTATTCGTAGGTAGGTAAGGAACTGGTTCTTTAAGCAAAAATTGCTATAAATTTATAAATACAAATAGTGCTTGTGTTTTCTTCATTCATGCTTGAACAGATTACAAACTGAATACAATGAAGTTACGTTTAAGCACCCCACATAGACAAGAGGGATAGAAGAAAAGTTTGCTGGTATATACTATACTTAGTTCCAAGACACTATAAGTTACTTTTTCACTGTTCAGTGTTCCCTAACTCTGCATTAGTTTTAAGGCTATATATACAAATATGTATATTTCAAAGTTAGGGAAAGACAAATATAGCAAAATGCATTGTACTACATTTTCCTATCAAAAACTAATTATACACCAAGTTTTGATTCTGTTTAACTGCAGTAAATGTTACAATCTACTTGTTTTACTGATTTTCCTTTTGGGGAATCTGCCTACTAAATGAGTAAACTACGTATTACAATATTCTCAACCAAAAAGACAATACAAGGTGCACAAAACAGCAGTTCTGCAAACACAACTGACTTGAAAACTGAATTTTTGTATGCTCAATGGGAGAAAGCTAAGCTTAAATCAAATGAGATTATCTTATAGATTTTAAATTAGAATTTTAAACAACGAACAGCTAAATATTGTCAACATGCTATATCTCAAATCACAAGTACTGTTTAACCACTAGTCTTTCATTCTATGCAAGTGGGTCAATTAAAAAACACACACCATAAAATGTTAAAGATTGTCAGGCTTTGACAAATGTATTTTTATCAAACAGTAGGCAAATTCAAACCAATGCACATCTTCAACGGGGAGGAAAAAAAAAAAACACCACCAAAAAGCCTGACAAAACTCACAATTGTAAAAAATAGGGTAACAGATTAATTCCACATCATCCTCTAGCATATGGCTATGTCTTGAGCAATAATCAAAATCCTTCCCATCTTAAAAATGGGCTACCAATTAATAAAAATATTCTTCCACAAGTAAAATATCATTTACAATGGCACTGACATTTTAAAAGGCAGGAAAAAAAAAAGGAATTACACATGTATGGATAAATTTCTTGTTTGTTAAATCAAGCTTTATTGATAAAATGGAATTCAAAGTATTTTACTTGGAACAGCAGCAGACCCAGCCAATCAGGATTGTAAAAATGCTGCAGACTCCTACTGTATGTAGAAAGCTGCCTGTTCATTCTCAGTGATTAGTAGTTTCAGGTAAGGGTTAATGAAAAAAGAGGTGCAAAGAATCAAGGCATTGTAATCCCAAGGTTTGTATGCCTATGGACACGACACTATTAATAGGGCATGATTTAACTCCCACTGAAGTCAAAATCGGAACTCCCTTTAACTCAATGTGAGAGTAGGAGTGCATCCAAGAAAACGATATACATTTGTTGAAGAATGTGCACTACTCTTAGCTATTTTTCCATTGGCAAGCAAATTCACACACTGTAATTTCTGGTAAATTGCCCACAAGTTCAGCTTTCACATATAACAAAATTATCTTTACAGTTTTGTGCACCTCTTAAGCACCTAGCTGGCTAGGCTGCTGCTCCTTGCAATCCAAAACCACAACATGAATTTAAAGGGATATATATATTGTAGCATCACACAAGCCAAACGTTTCTTCTAACCTTTATAGTGATTTAAAGCAGTTCATAATTAAATATGAGCGTTTTGTACAAAGACAATTGCACTTTACAAAAACAAAATCATACAACATAAATCGCTGGAGTCTGATTTACAACATGAATTATGGTTTGAAATCACGTTTACAGAAGTCTGTTTTACAAAAAAGATCAGTTCCTGGGCTACATGTCGTACTGCTGTAGTCATTCTCACCAACACATACTCCCTTCCTTAATTAAGGTTGAGGATGGATGTTAAGAAGGGTCACTGAGGCTGGGCTGCACCTCCATTGGAAGGATGAAACGTGAACTCCACAGCTAGATGAGCAGTTTCACCACATATCATCAGTTGAGGCAGAGTCCTTAAAGAAAAAAAAAAAGAAGGAACCCTTTAAAGTCTGGAGTGCCCATAGTTACAGCAGTTTCTGGATAATCCAGACCAAAAAGGGTAAAGACTGAAATCGTTTTAGGAGTCTGTTTTCTCTCCCCTTTCAGAAACAGCATATAAGAAGTATCTAAAAACCACATACGCTTAATTATTACAGTAGTTCCAAGACATTTCAAAATCTCTCTGAGTGTTTATAATAGCCTTATCAATCCTCAAAATGCTACCCCAGGAACGTTACTCAAAAACATTCCCAAAGTAGCTAGAAGTAATACAAAATAGACACACTTACTATACAGGTGTGTTAAAAGAGCAGGATGTGCCTCATGCCATTTGTTATTATCATTACCATTTTTTGTGTTTTCAGCCCTCTCTCACTGCATAGGAAGATACAGTCACCAACTAACACCCTGTTACAGTTCAGATCAATTTAAACGGCTTTCGTACAGCAATCTTGGGTTGTTTCAGCATTACCTGCTACCTTTGCCTAGTAATTAAGGGCTATGATGGGCTTTAACAACAGTGCATGCTGGTGCTTCCAAAGCTATACTTACTTCCCTATCATTACTAAAACTGCAGGAGGTAGAAATATTACTCCTCTCTAAAAGCACTGCCTTACTTATTCCTTGAAGAGGGAAGAGGCTAATTAAATCTCTAGCAATGCCACATATGACAATTTCTTAGTACTGAAGTCCTGTACCATTCATTCAAACTTGCACACAGAATTCATGACAAACCATAAAGAACATGGAGGTGTAGTAAAAAAAAAAAACCCAACCAAAATCACTAAAATTACCCTTTGCAAAAGTACCACGTCCAGTTTTTCCTTCGACACCAGAAGTAGCAAAGTAGCAATTATATGAAAGACCAAAATGGTTGTGTTTGTTTCAAAGTAAAAACGCAGGAGCTGCATGCCAACTATTCAGTATGCAAATTTCTGTATCCAAGTTGCCAACATCATCACAAAACAAAGAAGTCTGTCTACTGTACATCTGTAGAACACTAACATAATACAGAATGTATTTTGAAGGTAAAGTGTCCTCTTTCAGCCACTATTTAGGAATTATTATTTTAAAAATTTGAGAACTGCCAAAAGATCTAAGAACTGCACCCAGTGGTAAAGCCAGCACGCGATTCTTCATGTCTAGATGCATTTCACTTTTGCCACATCTAAGCATGTAAGTAATTTTTGCTAATAGGTAAAGGATCAATTTAATTACTTTATAAAGTACAGCACTTTCAGCGACAGAAGTTCTTTCTAGTGATCTAACTGCAACTGGGATTACAGTTCCTATTTTAGAGTTTTGGGGTTTTTTTCCCCCACAGTGGATTCATGTCACTCTGATCACTGACATTTAAGAACCTTAACTCTATGCTTGCCGAAGGATGCACTATGCTTAAGAATAAATGTCTTTACACAGTCCATTTGGAAAATTAATATATCCTTAAAGCTGATTAATGACTCTTTGCACCATTTGGCAGGAAAGCGTTTAGAAACCCAAACAGGATTCAAATAATGAAATTCCAGAGAACAAGCAAACCAACCGTACTGGAGGTTTTGGGACTATGCTCAGCAGAACGCAGCAGCAAACATTTACCAAGCATAGTCCAAAGCACACAACATTACTATTGCTTCTTTGGGGAAAGGGGTCCTTTAACAAGAACTAGAAATACATTTCTCTACAAAACCGCTAAAATAATTGGGGTGGGGGAAAGATAATTTAAAAGAAAAGATACTTACAGTATCATCATTCCTGTAGGGGTTCAGTCTGTTATAAACGGCTTCAATCACACTCCGCCTAGAACGAAAGAAAACCCACAAGATTTTAAGGTTGTTTCTTTTTTTTTTTTCTTTTTAAATTCCCTAAGTACAATTTTAATTTAAAATACAAGCTTTTTTAACAAGTTTCAGATTCACAGGATCAAGTTCACTGCAAGTTAGCACTCTCATTAAACACAGCACCAAACCCCTTAAAACCTTTAGAAAAAGAAGGCTGAGGACCACTCAGCAGGAGAAGAGCACAACATGACACTGAGTTGAGGCTACAACGCTGCCTGGTGCTATGTCTCTCGACTTTGGAAAAGGAAACTTGAAGGACATTGAATGTCCTGGTCATTTGTATGTCTGATGACCACTGCAGTAGTACTTCATGTATTATGGCACTTCCACAGGAGAACAGTGTTGGTTTTTTTTATTTTCTGGATGCACATAAATTGCATTCTGAAGCGCAGTTCCTGTTACATTCTGAAATGTACTTTCCAGGTGCAAACCTGGAAAAATTGTTCCTGAAGCAATATTATTTTACAATAAAGTGTCCAATACTGTCCTCCAACTTTTCTCAAAAAAATTATAAACTGCAAATAGCAGTTCTATGTATTGTATCTAAGAATTTTGCCTGGTAAAAAGTATTAAAAGAATTAATTTAAGCCTCTTGACAGTTTCCTCCTTTAAAAAAAAATTGCTTAGCCTATTTAAGATAGCTTGTAATTAACTTTCATCTTAGAATTCTTGGCTTCTCTAATACTGATAGAAACATAAAATATTGATAGGAAATATATTGATAAAACATTAATAGAAAAATCGTAAACAACAATTGAGCAACTTTTTTTTTTTTTTAAAACAGAGGGTGAAAAGGTTTTCTTGAAAACTGATACTCAAAAAAAACCCTACATGAGGCTGAAGGAAGAGGAAGCCTTTGCCTTACCCAGAATATAAGGAAACAACTTTGGAGGGGGAGCAGGAAGGAAAGAGGGGAGTAAAAGACAGGAATTATGGATTGGACTTTAAAAGCAACTTTCTTCCAGATCCCTTTCTGCAGAACCAAGTGTGACGGAGCAGCAGACTTAACTGTGATACAAAACAAACTTCAAAGAACAACCTTTTAACTGCCCATGAATGCACGCAGAGCAATCACAAAGGAGTGCAGTAGAAGAAAAAAGGCAGATGATAGGCTTTATAATAATCCCATAACACTGAAAAGTCAGGAACTACCATGCAGCAGTACAAACACCACAGTGAATCCAGTGAATGGTTATGGAGCATGGAAGAAGAGGCTGAATTTGAAGCAATAAAACCAAGCAGTTACACACAAAGTACATTGCACATATGAAATGGGAAGTTTCCTTTATCTTTCAAGAAATAGGTATCTTTGATTCTAAGTAAAGGCAGGTTTCTTGAAAAGCAGTATTTTCCTTCCAAACTGACAGAGGTGCTTTGAGTTATGCAAACATCCAATGAAATCTATACTTCTATCAGTCCCTATTCAAACTAGCATCACTAAGACACAAAATCCCATGGAAGTCAGTCATTTCAGTACTTCCTCACAACCATGATGCTATTGCTAGCCAAAGGAGGCTGAGAAAAATCAAATTGTATGCCATATTTCATGAGTAACTGGCTCATCTACACTTCATGACTGCAGCAATACAGCCTAAATAGGATAAATTTTTCAAGTCAAACAGTTCAATTAAGAACAATTTTGTTTTGTAGAAGTCACAGTTCAGTTATCCTCTATTCAATTACATACCTAGAGTCTTCATGTTGTGGTGCAACAATACAAAGACCATACTCTAAAGGGTTAAAAATGTAATCTCATACCATATGTGCCCAATCCATTTTAAAACAGCACAGGTTCAAGAACAATTCTTTGATCCAAAAAGCACTCGGTTTGGTGTGCCAACAAGCTATGTACATTGCTTCCTTAAAGACTGAGCATCTATTTAAGAAGTCACAGAGCATCAATACTGAACTCCTTCAAGGACAAAGCCAGCCTATATAGAGGTGTAAATTTAACTTCCCACTTTCCTTGATAGAGTTCTATCTAGTTTTCTGATTTGTCACAAGCAGAGAGATACAAAAGCAAACTTTCAAGCAATTACAACATTGCTTTAGCTACAGACAAGAAAAGAAAGCTGCAAAGCAAAACGCAGTATCCATATCACTGGTTGTCAGAGTGTAGAACTACTAAAGCCAGTGCATTATTTTTGCATCTTCACATGTAACCTCCCACCCAGAAAACCCAGTTAATTACAGAAAACAGACACACTCAGGCCACCCTTAAAAAAATCCTCAGTCCTTCCCAAAACTATAGTTTGACATTAATTTTAACATTCATAGTTAACTCTGTTATTATGCTTGTCCTTTTCATTCCAGACAACCCAGTAATAAAAATCGGAGAACAGATCATCACCTTTTGTCTGGTACCCTTCTTCCCTCCCCCCACTTTTAAGAGTGGCCTTACAGTTAAGTTTCGATTTAAACAAAAAACCCCACATTTACATCGATGTGAACTCACTTGCTTGCCAATTCACCCCCCGGCGGGAGGTTTGGGATGCTCTCAGTTGCTAATGTACGCATCACGTGGACTAAGTCTGGGACTCCTTCACCCTGCTTCTTTATGATCTCTGGGAATCAGAAGTACTTTTTTTGTAAGTGCAGTCCAAATTTAACTTTAAAAGATTGAAACACTCAGTTTTATAAAAAGGCAGCTTAACCTCTGTTAATACATATTAAAAAAAAAAAAAAAATAACATGACAGACCACATTCAACATGATAATTGTTATCTTGGGTTCCGTAAGAAAAAGAACCTGTAACAGATTTGACAAAGATATACTGCTGTTAACATGCACACTGGTTTTAGAGATACACAGCTACCTAATAAAAGTGAGAAAAAAAACCTTTAATGGCTTTCCCACTATATATTAGATATAATAGACGATGTAATATCTTCCCAACAAAATGCCCTGGGCACGAGGCAGATATTAACCTCAGCTTTATCACTGCAACAGAAGGTAAAAGATTGTTGTCATCATAGAAAGCATAATATTTTCAAGAAACAAAAGGTTAGACACATTGAAATAACTCCCATGGCCGTATGCATATTAGCCAATACTTGCACCTTCCTGCGTTAGAGCAACATGCAGATTTTAAGAACTATTACACAAAAATTAAAAAGCCAGGGACATCACATCTAAGAGACAGTTCCATCCTCAGTCACTCAGGGGATATGTGAATATTGGCCAGTTAAAGCTGATCCACTCCAACTTCTGGATGAAGAGAATCTGTACTGTAGCCACAGACACATTTTCTAAGAATCAATTCTTTAACTTTATTCTTAGGCTTGGTTTCGTTTATTTTTTTCCCCCCAAGTTGTAAGCACACAATTTTATTTGAACTCAAGAGATTTCACACCACACCACCTCTGAAGAGTCACTCTTCAAATAGGGTGAAGAACAAGCACATTTTTAAAAATGCATCTTATTGGTTTCTCTGTAAACATGAGCTCTTAGAAATGATACGAAATATGAATTAAGACTTGGTGCTGTTGATCTTCAAGTGAATACTTCACCACACGTGCAGTAACGTGTATCTACGTGCGCATATATATATATATATACACACACGCACACTATTCCTGATGTAATAAAGCATTTACACAGCTTGGAAAGCAGTTGGAATTCATCAATATCACTTTCGAAAAATACTCTACCATTCAGTTTTTGCCCTAAATGATAATTCCAGAAGACAAACCAAGCTTCCATTTTATCATTTAATTAGTGAGATATGGCTCATTAAAAGCTTTTAAAACCAGCATGTATCCAGTCCTTTTTAGTTAAAAAAAATTAAAAATAACAATTGCGAATTACTTTTTGTGCATGTAATGTTTTTTCAGGGCTGTGTGTGTTTACAAAAGCATCAGCTCTATTTTGCAGTGAGGTTGTGTAAATTATTTGCAAGGCAGAGTGCAAACACTGTCTAGCCCTTGACCAGTGTCAAACTCTGCAACATAAAGCTTTAAGCGGTTTACTTCAATACCTACATTTTAAATATGACACCACATACCACAGACACCTCAAAAAACCCTTGCCATTTCCTCAAAATCTATAGCCAAAATACATTTTACCATCTAGTATTTAGTAAATAAATAATCTAACACTCTTAAATCTGAATAAGAAGCAAAGATCTCAGATTTGGTTTGCCAAGTTCCTTTATTGTGCAATTTTGAACAACTAGTATATTCTACATTGTGCTAGTGCTAAAGTTCTGCTGTACAAAAATAAGGAATTTATAGTTTACCTATACTACACAGTTTCACAACCTGTAACTGCAGTACATTTAACATACAGTCTCCACTAATGGAATACATTTATATTTTGATAAAACTATAGATACAGACTGAATGTACACTGAAGACACAACAAATGGAGTCGGTCTGCTAGCTGTGTTTAATTTATTGGAATTATCTTCTTTGAATACATCTTACAACCCTCCCCCCAACCTTTAATTTACTTTTAAACCTTCTACACATTTTCATGGCATCAAGTACTGGAAAAAAGTACTTACAAGCCAAAAAAAACCCCAAAAAACTCTAAACATAACTGCTTTCTCATATTCTGAATGGGATTTCCACACAAAGTTTAAGAAAAAGCTTTGATTTTGTGAAAATATGGGGAAGACCATATAACAGCTAACTTGAAATTACTTCTCTCTCTATAGGTATAAATATTGCAAGGATTATCTACTCCAGAATGTTTTTATGTAAAAAAATGAGAACAGAAAAAAGCTTAGACAAGTTTCTTTTTAGAGTCAACACATCAATAACACATATTAGTGCAAATAATAGCAACACATTTTGGAATGAGTGATTAATTCTACCATGAAGTTCACACGATATTTTAGGAGTAACACTGATTTATTGCAAGTAATGGCACAAAGATGCTTCTCCACACTTGCTTCTTCCATTGTCATTTATTGTAGCTCTGAATCTGGACTATGAACACATCAAAATTTATAAAACCCTAGGTGGCATGGTAAATAGAAAACTTCCTACTTTTTTTGAAAAATCTGAATCGCCTCTCCTTATTCAAGATGACCATTAGTATTAAGCCCTATTCACTCTTAAAATTTGCACCACTATTTAACAGTATAAGGATATAATCTGGGCTGAGGGAATAAAAGTACAACCAGAAAAAAAATGCACATTAGTAAGCATCAAATCTCATTACTTGCTGGACTACACTGAGTGCTGAAGTGCATAAAAGTACATAATATGCATTTTCACCAAGTTTCCATATTAACCAACTTTTAACTTTAAATTGACATTACAGATTAGTAAAATTATTCTAAAACTACCCTTTACATTTTCTAGTTCCTTCAGCTGAAGATTAGGCTTTTAAGGTTAAGCACTGTCATTCTGAAAGTATTCTAGGATAACAGCAAGGTTATTCACTGTAGTGTTGAAAATTTCAGGTGCTGTAACAATTCTACCTTACTAGCCAATACTACATTACCCAATTACACCAAGAAACAATTTAACTGCGCAAGAATTATTAAGTTCAATGTAACAAAGTTAATCAACTCCTGCTCTTGAAGTTGTGCTTGAGTTCAGCCTCTCAACTTCCCTCATGAATAAGACCTAAAAGGTCAAATTCTGCACACAGCTGATACAAATCACTGCTGGGTTCAATAGTGTTTACTACATATTCATTGATTTAAATAGTGTCTTTGTGCAACAATAGACAAAAGATTGAGGACAACTCTAAAAAAGATGCAAACACCTTTGAGGGGACCTACAATGAATTTCCTCAAGTCGTTCAAACACCATCCCATTAAGTTAGTATTAAAGTGCTTTATAACTACGTACAGAATCCTTCCACCTCTGCAAGAATCACACTTCGCTCATTCCTGAAATTTTGTACTTGTATAAATGCAAAGTACTAGCAGCCAAATTCACTGTATGTACCATAATATGCAGTTCCAGTGTTTAGGTTCTTCATTTACAAAATGAAGTGTCTGTACAAAAATGTCAGCTTTCCTCATTGTAACATTCCTGGGGTACAATGAGGCCAGCTGAAGATGCAGCCTTAAATTGAACTTATTTTCATACTATAGATCATAAGTTTGTCTGAACTCAGACAAAATATCTAAGATACAAAGGTAATACTTGCCCAAATTTGGAGAGCTAGCATTCTGTAAATTAATGTATGAATTTACAGCATAATTTTTCTTCCACAGTTCTGTGAGTGGGCACACATACTTAGCTCTTCAAAAGCCTGGTGCAAAACTGCTCACCACTTTGAAATGGAGAAAGCCACCTGACCCTTAACTCACACAATGTTACCATGCACTGGGATACTCCTGCTATGCTGTCAAAAAAATTCACAGTAGTCCTTCAACTTCTCCTATTAGGCAAGTTAGTTAAGTAGACAGAAACGTCTACTTGGACACTTGTTGAGAGGCAAAACAGATTTGGTTTGCCAAGACTCTGGGAATGAGAGTGATACTTTCTGAAGGAGCACCTACACAGGTAGTAAGTGCTTTAAAATTGCACATTAATTTGTCTGGAATGAGAATTCTCATTCTCTGTGAAATTTCTGATGCTGCACTGTTATCTTCATACAAGTTAAGGATGAGAAAAAGTGCATAATATATTCCTCTAACTCACTAATCACTGTTGTGAAGAATTCTGCATATTGTGCCCTGTATGCTATTAAGGATTCTTGGCGTATATATGCATAACTAGACTTGTAACACATATCTGGAGTGTACTTCAAAAATAGACTTAACCTATGCAAATAATGCATACAGCTTGTCTTAGATATCAGAAACAAACTCCAAGCTGTAGTCATTTTTAAATACCAAAAGGCACTATAAATCCAGTTTCAATGAGAAATTTTTTAAATCAAATTGATTTCAAATATCATTTTCAGTTAGGTGATCCAAAATGCCTAAGACTTGCAGTTTCAGTTTAAAGTTTAAGAATCCCAAAATACAAATTTAAAGCAAAATTTTGAAGTTATTATTAAAGTAAAATGAGCTCCCACCTTTTGTTCATCATGAATGCTTAAAGATTAGCTTTGATAAATTTCTGATGTACTTTTAAATAAGTAAATATATTAGCAGGTGCCTTAAAGATGATAGTAATCAAGCTGTAACCCTACCATAATTGGATAATAAAATATTATGGCCAATTAACTTGTACCTAACTATACAGAAAAAATGGCACGCAAATTATCCTCTTCACAGACTGATTATTTCATGTAATTCCAGGATTTACTGGTGGGAAGTTAGTGCTGTTAATGGACTCATGGAGAACACTTGAGCCCAAATGAATTATTTCTCTGCCATCCTGAATAATTTTCAGGGCTATAGGCTGCTACACTTTCACAGCAGAATTTTTTCAGGACATACAGCAGGACCATGTAAGTGCCTTTTTCAGACATGTAAACAAGATGGCCAATGGCACTTGAAGGTCTACTAAAACCCTGTTACACAGTTAAAGAGTTTAGTTGTTGGAAGAGGAAGGGGAGGGCAGGGGGTCTGTTTAGAAACAAAGTTACTTATTTTTTTTTAAATGATCCACCTTCTACTCTGCTTTCCAGGTACTTGTCCAACTCTGCCTCTCTTTTCACCGCCTCTGGCGATACCTTTGGTGCATTCGGAAAACAGATCAATATCACACTCATGTTGTCTCGACTTCCCTGGTGGAAAAGAAAAAATTACTTGAGAATGCATATACACCAGGCTAAATACACAACAAAGCATTTTACACACAAAACCAACATTTACTACTATGGATTAATATTATCATTAGCCTTAATTTCCCCCCACCCACTTATGGAATTCCACAAGTCCACCCACACATTCAGTACAACTTGTAAATCACTTTGTTCTTTACTCTTTCATGGTCTGAAGACTACATGGAGCCAATTACAGACAGCCCATTGTCTTTTAAAACCTGATATTACTAATGAGTGACTTGTAACTACAAAGCTGTGTTCCATCTTAAGCACTATCCAATCATTTTGGGAAAACAGCTGGGTAAACAAAACCATTACTGCTTAAAAGCACTAAGCAGGGAGGTGCTGAATTCAGACAGTGCTTCCACCTAAAATCACAGTTATTAGGTGGTTTTTTCCCCTCCCTTTTCTTTCAAAAAGAGTTACAAGTGAGAGAATCTGTTGAAAGACCAGCTGGAAGGGGCTCAAAGCCTTTACAAAAGCATTCTTCGAAACGGAAGCATTTAAAACTCCAACTAAATAGAACCCTAATACTTTAATATGTTAAAATACAAACACATTCTGCTTATGAAAAGTAACTAGTTTACTTTCTATACCCCTGTGGCTCTGGTCTACAAGCATGCATCCATATGCTTAACTTTTAACGCCAATTAAATCCAGTGAAGTCAGCAAGATCATAGAAGAGTATACAGGCATAGACGGTTGGCTACTGCAAAGATTACAACACCCACAAGCCACTGTTCCTATTTGTTTTCAGGATTACCAGACAAAATTGTAAACAAAAATATATGCATTATCAATCTGGCAAAGTGTTGGAAAACAATTACATTTTTCCAAAAGGGAAACAAATGACCTTGTTAGCCATGTGGCAGGAGTAGAGATTGTGTCTTGTCTCTTTATTATCAAAAATGTTGGCTTTTTTTTTTTTTTTTACATTATGACTTATAGCTTCCCTTTGGAAAGGGAAGACACTTAAGTGTCAAGTTATAAAACTCAGTACTTCAAACCTCTTCTGTAACTGCACCATCCTGCAACCTATTAATACAAAGTTATTGTAGGCAAAATTACACAGATTTGTTACACTAAACAGTCCTATCTTCTACTTGAGCCAGTTTCAGAGCTGTATCACACAACACTGAATATGAAATACAGTAATTACACCAGAATAAAAATTAACTTAGTCAGATTGTCATATAGTCAAGAAGAAATTTTAAACTGCAAAATACGAAGTCAAGGTTCATTCATTCTGCATTTGTCTTGGTGTGGTTATGACAGTAATGTTACTACTATATGACCAAGAAAGGAAGAAAAGGAATATTCTCTAGCCTGTTTAAGTCTTAAGAGTTAAGGTTTTGTAAAGTACGTTGTGTAACAGAAAAGGGCAGTTATTGGCTCGCCCATAAATTCCCATCAGCTTCTAGTTTCTTAGTGATTGCAATGTATCTGTATACCATTTTAAATTCTTAATTAATGAAAACCACCTAGAAAGACGTACTGTTTCTGTTGTGTCTTCGTTCCCCTCTATCACCATTTCTGTGGGAATCATGGTAATTACTAAGTCATGTTAACATAAACCATTTGATACTTATAGACCGGAACCAAAACTTATTCTTAACTTGTTCACAAACATTAATAAGCGAAAACAGTAAACTTCTCTCAAGTCTGGCTACCTTGTACAAGCAGGTGTCAACTATCTCATTGCAAACTTTCTCAAGGTCATCAGTGACTTCAAGTCTGGATCTTACAAAGTCACACAGCTCTTCATTTCCCATAACATCCCAGATTCCGTCGCAAGCCAGTATGATGAATTGATCATCTTCTTCTGATCTCTCAATTTCATAAACTTCAGGCTCAGGTGAGACCAGCTGTTCTGTAGGACCTTTCCCATGGACACATTTGTAATCAAAGTCCCCAAGTGCCCTTGAAACAGCAAGAGAGCCATTCACACGCTGAATCATTACAGAGCCACCTGCATTCTGTATACGCTCTTTCTCCAGTGGATTACTTGGTTTGTGATCCTGTGTGAAGAAGTGAACCTTCCTGTTTCTACAAAGTAAACCTCTTGAGTCTCCACAGTTGATGAAGTAAGTATGTTGGGGAGAAATCATGACACCCACAGCTGTTGACCCACTTCTGTCTGCACCATGTTTCTTCTCGGAGATGACTCTCATGTGTTCATCGATTTGCAGAAAACCTGTTCTGATGCCGCTCTTTACACTTTCTACAGATGGTGGCCCATCTGGCCCTTTAAAATCCTGGTTGCTCGTGATGTGATCCAATAAATGCTCACAGCAGTACTTGGCAACCTGTGACCCAGCATGCCCATCGTATACAGCAAAAAATGACCATCCATCAAGTCCATTTGGCAAACCAATCACAGCCGTATGTGCATCCTCCATTTCAACCCGCCAGCCTTGCATACTACTCAGACCATAACGAAGTCCGTTCCCTTGCCCCTGGGCATTATGCTTCTCCATCTTTGGCTTGTCTAAAAATGCTCCCATGATGACTTTCTTTCAGTTCTAAAAAGAAAAAAAAGGATTAAGATATTTCTTAAACATCCTCTGTTTAAACAACTTATTGGAAACTATTAAATAATAGCCCAAGTATTGTTAAGATGAAAAAAATACACAGATATGAAGCTGACTTTTCTGTGTGTGTCTCAAGTCAAATCTGCATTGCTTTCATCTAATTTAAACAAGGGCATCGGTAATAGCTGAATTGCACTCCTCATGTTTTTGTAAGTATTTTCAGCTGTTTTACTTAAGGAACTTGTATTTCTTCCCAGTACCTAAAGGGGGCCTATAGGAGAGAGATGGGGAGGTACTCTTTGTCAGGGAGTGTAGTGAGAGGACGAGGGGTAATGATTATAAACTGAAAAGAGGGGAGATTTAGATTAGATATTAGGAAGAAATTCTTTACTGTGAGGGTGCTGAGACACCAGAACAGGTTGCCCAGAGAAGTTGTGGATACCCCTTCCCTGGAAGCACTCAAGGCCAGGCTGGATGGGGCTTTGAGCAACCTGGTCTGGTGGGAGGTGTCCCTGCCCAGGGACTGAACCCCAAAACTGAACCATTCTATGATTAGAATGTTAATTCTATGATTAACAGTTCTGACAAAAGCCTCTCGTATAAGTAAGCATAAAATTAGTTTGAAAGAGGACTTGTTAACTGGCTCTGAATAGCCATGCTCCCTGCCGTTCCTGAGCCAATGAAAGAGTTCAGTGTTTCCAGGACAGTGGCATTCCCTGTATCCCTACCTGCTGGCCACAAAGTCCGGCTCATGCTCTGCTTTTTCTGACGTTTTTGGGAAGATGAAAGAAACTGATTAGGCTTTCCTTTGGGGGATGAGGTTCAGGGTTTTTTGTTTGGTGCTTTTTTTTGGTCTTGAAACAGATAAAGTGATCTGAACAATCAAGATGATGCCAGAGTCTGCATAAAGGACAAGGCCACACGGGCTAACTAGGAGCAGGACTGGGAAGGAACAGAGCAGCTGTCCCTTTAGGCAGCAGCAAGCCATTAGTTTGGCTCAGCCATCTTGTGAAAGCTCATCCTTAGATTTTCAGTTAAATTACACAGCAAGCTTCTCAGATGTCTGTGCTATGGATTTACTTAAAACCTTAATGTATTCCAGCTTCACTTAAAGACAACTGCCCCTGACAAGTCTAAGGAAATCTGTTTGGAAATAAAATCACAAGTAGCATAAATTCATGCTTCCTTACTGAAACCAGAAGAATATAATGCACACCCCATCCTCCTCCTCCCATCATTGGGATGTGATGCGGCAAATATTCATGCTTAAGAGAGTAAGAATTCTATTTGCAGGCAGCGTAAACTGACTGGTTTATCTTCATGGCTTTCACATCCTAACCATCCAACCCACCCTTCTAATCCACTTCAGTTTACTTGTGCACTCGTTAGTAAAAAAAAAAAAAAAGCCATACAAAATAGGTCACACGTTTTACATACTTGCAAATTCTGCCCTGGGAAGCATCAAAGAGCGTGCAAATCACTGTTATACAACACAAGGTAATGGAACAAGACTACGAGCTTTTCCATTTGAAGAGAGTGGACAAAAAATTAACTGTGAGAAGAGCTTCTGAATCAGATTTTACCTGAAGCCTCAACTAAGCAGCTGTACTAGCAGAAAAGTTAGTATACTAGGAAGTTTAGAAGGTTTTAACTTGGATGTGGAATAAATTGGATAAGTTTTCTAAGTGATAACATGCTTTTAACTGAAACACAGCTCCAGCTGTGACACTATTTATCCAACGAATCTTTTCAAATTGTCTCTTTCAGCCACCCTTTCTAAAAATTCTGTATGTGTTAGAATAAACAGTAAAGAAAGATTTATATTTGGTCTCACCACAACAGTGATTCAGATGTGAGGCACAGGGAGACTGGATATACACTCTGGCTCATACACTTTGTTAACAAAATGAAGAGCTGCACGTACTTCAGCTGGACGGAGAGAGATGTCAGCAGCAACAACACCTCTGCCTCCCCTCACCCCGACCCCTGCTCTTACCTTCTGTCTCTTCTCAAGCGAACACAAAATACTGATGGCCATGCCAAGTGTAACTAGCCAACAAAACACAGTGTACACTGGCCTTGTATTCTAAGCACATGCATGAGATTAACATTACTGCAGTCACTTGGAAAAAAGATACAACTTAGACTTTTTTTTTCCTCTTCACATACAACTCTAGTGAAGTCAGAGTGATCAAAGTAATTACAGAATGCTGCCATAAATCAAATGGGGAGTTCTTTTGCAGAATAATAGACTTTTTATTCATCCATAATAGCAGACGACTAACACCTAACGCTTTTTTGTCAAAGAGATCATGAAATAGAAAGCAGATATTCAATTATTTCACCTTAATTTAGAGCTCAAAAAGCAGAGACTGCCCTGACAAATACTGCATTTTTGTGGAGTATTTTACTTTATTACCACGTTTAAAACAAAACAGAAAAGCATTAAGAACAGGATACAGTTAAACTGACCACAAGCACCGTCAACTTTGGACTAAAAAAGGCAGTTTTCCTTCTGATTTGTCACATTAATAAGTAAACAATATTCAGAGTTGTGCTTTGTAAGCTGCTTGTCCCTCTCAGCAGTTTGTCATGTAAATTACAATTAAAACCACATACAGACAGGTCCTATGCAGTTCTAGCAACTCATACAAAACTGCTAACACACTCCAGAAATTAACAAATCCACTCTCAATTTAAGATCAAGTTGCCTTATCCCTCCCCAGAAGGTAAACTGAAAGCTGTTGCTATTCTAAATTAAGCCTTGTAGGTGAGATGTTGACACATGATTCTTCAAGGGTGCGAGCTACCCGCTGTAGACGTGAATACAATGAGACAGGAGGATAACCACAATGTGGTCACGTAACTTCTACTTAGGAAATTATTCACATCCCATAGCATAAAGTAGTCACCTTCTGAAAACTGCAGTAATAGACTGCAGTTGCCTCCCTTGCAACACTCCAGCTAATCATACTTCCACCACAACACCAGTCTAAACCTGGAGGAGAGCAGGCCAGGTTTTCAAAATCCTACATCATCTGAAGGGAAAGCACAGTTTACTCGTGGAAAGGACAAATATGCCAAGCCTCGAGTTTTCCCAGAATTTCAATTTTTGTTCAGAGAAATTTAAGTTTAATAAACAATCTGAATTCTTAGGAATAAGAGGCTACCTGATACTTTTCCCGTAACATACTTATGTGTGGCTAAAACCTGAAGAATTTAGAGTCTTAGTTATAAAAAAAAATAAATAAATCTTAGTTTTTAAGCAAGGGATTCACACTCACACAAAAAGGCTGACATATGAAAGCCGTACCTCCTTCCTATTAAAAATATCTTTTAGAGCTGTTTTCAAGTCCATATCTATGGAAACATCTTTAACACATCAGTGTCTACCTAAATAACTAGTACATTCTTCATTCTTTCATGAGGCGGTTTGTGCACTATACTGATGAAGTTGGAATGACACCTTTAGTTAAGCATATAACTCTGTATGCAAATCACATCAACCTATAGCAGTGCAAGTGTCCAGGTTACAGCATGACTTTGGTATGTAATAACACCGAAGAGAGAAGTCAGACCCAGAACAGTTCGCATGCACGTTGTGCAACAAAGCAACAGATTCTGAACATGGTTTAACTTAGCGGGCTCTTATATTTCTTCAGTCATCAGGAGTCCTCATCTTATGACCCTTATTCTCCAAATAATTTTACTACCCTTCTCGTTGTCCTTCTTAACCCAGCCACACATTTCTGCAATCACGTTAGAAAACTGCAGTCTCATGGCAGGAGACGGAACCAGCCCTCTGCTCTGGACACCTCAACTTTCAGGATGCTTGAATGACGTGCATACGTACTAAAGGGCACAGATATTCTCCCTACTTTTATTAAAGCCAAAGTAAGAGAAAATACACTTTATTCATGAAGTTTAGTGGCAAATGCACACCACCCACCATTTTTTTCATAGAGATGAGCAATTCTGAACAGTACTATAGCAGCAGAGCCCTGTAAAAAGATCAGAGGTGCAACGTTTTCTTCAGAAATGGAAACTCAAACATCATCTGGCACTGCAACTGCCACGATTAGTCAAGTAAACTTCAATTTCAACCTAAGATAATTCTTGCTTCATCATCTCTGTATCAGTGACTTCCATTAGTTTCTCCTAAAAGAGAAGAACTTTCTGCAAAGTTCCCGGGTTTTGGCTCTGGAGAATAGAGAGGCTTCTGAACAAATCTAAAAGTGAAAATGGATCCCTATGCAGAAAGACAAATATGCAGGGGATCTATGCTTCTACAAGTGCATCTAAACCATGACTTCTGAAATGCTGATTTTGTGGAGGTCAAACTGAAGGACAGCCTCTACAGCAAATGCATGAAAAACTCAAGTTGCAGTTTGCAGACAGAAAAGCAGGAATACTGTAGGGAGCCAAGGAAAATCAACACATGTAACAAGATGTTGGATAAAACACAAGAGTACAAAAATTCAAAGGACTGCAGCATTAGAAACAAAACTGAAATAATGAATGGAGTGTGCCAAAGAGTCAGTAGCTAAATGCCTTGAAAACAGATGCAACTGGAGAACAGTGTGACACAGAAAAGAAGGGTAATTAGTATACTGGACCATGGACAACCACAGACACATCACTGGAATACATGAAATCTCTTTGCCCCTTCACCTGTCCGTCAAATTGTGCTATCCAGACAGCATAACACCTTCTTATACACCCAAAAATAAATTTTACTGTTTCGCTATTTGCTTATTTATTTGCTTGAAGTTTCAAATGAAGATAAGTCCTAAATTGTTCATAAAGCACAGTTAATGTAATTCCATGTACCCCTGTAAAGAGATTTTATTTTTCCAAGGAATTCAGACAAGGACTTGATTGTCTTGCCCAAGAAAACCAACCACCCCCATCTGAAACTTGTACTTTAACAATATGAAACTTAATAATCCTTTTTAAACAATGTTCGAGTTGTATTCCTTCCACCAGGATAAGCTGCTTATATGAACCACACAAGTCACAGGCACTTGTTCAAACTAAGCTGAGAAATGTCCCCATACTCCAACTTCCTGGAAAAATCCTCCAAGTGACATTATGCCCTGGCTGTTGTAATGAGCACCATAAAGAAAGATTACAACCTTTAGTTGATCTACAGGGGACAGAGCCAGTCACCAAATTATACACACTGCTACTGAGTAGAAAAAGGGCATTTGATCACTTCAGTCTGATCTGTGGTACTTTCCCCCCTGCCTTAAGGCCAGACACAGTAACCAGTCAGCATGTAATTGTGCAAATGTGGAAACATTTTCAGAAGTTAGCGCCTGTTGAACGAGAAAGTGACAGTACATACTGAACGCCCCAAATCAATGTTAACAAACAACAAGTCAGAGATCATTCCAGGGATCGGAAGAATGACTAAAATAAAACAGAACACGCAGATGAGGAGACATAATTACACCACAGTCATGGGCTGAATGAAGTCATGAAAAAGCTCCTTGCCAATGACACTACTTAAAAACTATTGGAGGCTCTATGATTGAGTTCTAGCACTCGTGGTGCAACAACATTCAACAAAATACTGAAAATTACAGTTGATGTTTCTGAATGTGCACCTTCAGACACAGGAATACAAAGCCAAGTAGGAAATGTGAACTGTCTATGAAAAAGAAGTGAAAGAAATAAAATACAGAAACAGGGCTATTTTAATAAACATGGACAAACACACAATTTCCTTACCAGAATACTTGCATCTTGGAGATGCAACTACAGTCTGCATTGTATTTCAGTAAGACAATTGCAAATAGAACATAAGAAGAAACTACCCATAGGGGTAAGAAAGTTTGTAATAAGATTAACGATTTTTTGGTTTAGCCAGATGTAGGAGCTATAGCATGTGGCAGACAAAGGGAACAGGAAAAGGTAGACAGACTGGCAATACTAGAGGCAGTAAAGAGAAGTATCAAAGTTCCCAGAAACAGGCCTTCAGACAGGCAAGAACATTGATACGTGAATGCAAGTGAGAAACAGAGCAAAAAAACCAAACCCCAAGGTAAGTAAGCTGACTCTGTGTGTACAAGGGAAAGAATTAATTGTTTCAACCTTTTCCCACTTCCCTCCCTCTCTCTCTGTAATTAATACATAACAGTGATTACAATTACAACTTGATACCACAGCAGCAAACACTAAATGACTGTACCTCTGATACAGACACCTATGAGCTCTGACCTCTTGACAGCTGACCCACAGGCACTGCCATTTCACTGAGCTAGGCTGTTTTCAGGGCAGTTTCCTGTTGGCTGAGGGAAGGGGAGGCTTATTTTTGGGTTCTTGGGGGGGTTTGATCTTGGTCGGGTTTATTTATTTATTAGGGTTTTTTTTTTATTTTTTTAAGACAATTTCTCTTCTGCTTAAAACCCTTTCTCCTTGCTAGAAGCTGACAATCTGAATGCCCATACTAAGTAGCAAAATATTTTACCCCACTTGTTTTCCTCTGTCGATATATTTTTCATACGTGTACATGGCAGAGAGGTAGAATCTAGGCAAGGATTGCTAAAGCCTCCAAAAGTCTTCTGAGACACAGAAGGCAACATTTCTAAGTTAACGCTGTCCCTCCAAAAACATCTTTCAGCTTTGCTTTCTCTTAAAACATCTTTTTCTGCTTCTATCTACCTTTCCTGCAGACAACTAACTCAGTTCCAAGGTTAAAGTAGGAGCTGCTATTCTCAATATGAATGTACATTGGCTGAGGTTCAAACTCCCTCCAAAGGAGATGTATGTAATCTGATTTTTGAAAAAGCAAACCCTGGACATCGAAAAAGATAATTCACCTCTCTAACAAATTGTTTCTGCAGAAGTTTGAAAGACAGTGATGTAGTTTCAGGATTCCTTTGTGGAGTCATTTTCATTTTCCTCTATGGTCAGTTACTGAAGAAAATAACTTCCTTCCAGAATCACCAGGACCGCTGCTAGGAACACAGAACTGATTTTGATCTGACATCCACAAATACCAGTCGCTCATCAGGATACCAACGTAACTGGCACCCCCAGAACACAATTAAGGTACTACTTCTTGGCCCAGCCAGAATTCTTGCTTCTTTCTAAATATTTGTACTACACATTAGAGGTAGGAAAGCATAAGAAAAAAAAGCACTAGGCAGCAGTATCAAAGCACGAGCAGGCCAAATCACTATGAAAAACTGTGGAGACAACCAAAATGGCATTAACAAGTACCATGAAAATCTGAAAATCAATGAGATAGTTCTGCATAAATTCATATGCTGCTGTCTGAAGAGAATGAAAAAGCCAAGGTCCTTGCTTGAAAGCATTAAGAAGCAGGAAACATGGCCATGCTGGTATTTAATTCAGCACCTTTCAGGTTATACTTCAATTTTCCAAAGATTTCTTACTTAAAAGTGTTGGAAGATAAACAAAAGACACTCATTTCAGACACAGAGAATAGACGACTGCTTTGTTAATAGCACACAAACTCCTGCAGACTCCAGCCAAAATTCAAAGCCTCACTGAAGCAAGCACTACAAAAAGGAACTGGAAGATCCAAGGAAGCTGCAGTCTACACAGACAAAAGTTGGGAGAAAGAAAGGCCTTGCTTCATTTTATATATCAATGAGATGCAGTAAGAGTCAAATTTTTTGAAAGAGCAAGACAAACACATGAGAATAAGAATTCCAACCAAACTGCTCATGTCAGAAAGAGTCCACAGTGCTATGCAGCTACTCCAACAGAACTACACACAGCAATACAGCTTCACCAGAAAGAAAACATGGGCAAAAAGGAAACAGAACAGACAACGCAGAAGCATGCAGTTAGAGTAAGTCATAAAAGTTGAATTACAATTTTTTCCAGTATTTGTAATACCAGGAGTGCTCTGCCACTCTCATCTACCATCATAACAGAATATTAATCCACTCTTAGACGTCATGACCCTAATTGACAATTCTTACTTGAGTACAAGCCACTGAAAGTCCAGGAACTGAACAGATCTGAACATATTAAATACTTCAAATAATAGCTAAAAACCCCCCTGTTCTATAAATTTCACTTTTTTGATCTCTCATTTACAGTTTGAAGCGCCAGCATCTTCATTCACTGCTAATATTATCAATCAAACAATACTTGCTATTTAAAAAAAAGTTGAAGATTTATAGAGGAATGTTTTCTTTAACGGAAGAACAACAATATTCCACTGCTTTTCCAGAAAGGGGGAAAAAACCAACCCATACAACAAAACAAACAAGAAGCATTTCCTTTTTTATCAAGTTCAGTTGAACCTATTCAGAAAAATCAAGACAGAGTTGGAGTCCTAGCCCATCCTGCCACTACCTGAAAGAGGAAAGTGAAGTTATTGGGTAAAAGGCCTCTAAACCAGAATAACTTACTAGAAGGACCAGGACTGCTAAGGTTGTTCAAAAGCCACTGGAGTGAAGTCAAGGTACTGCCGATTTGTCTTTGTCAGTGTTTTAACTGAAGTGTTAAAATAAACTAGGAAAAAGATGCTACATGGAAAAAGGTCCCAATGGGATTATTTGCTGAGACTCCAAAAACAATAGGAGGCTTGAATAACAATAACTGACATTACACTCGCACACACTCTCTCATCTGTGGTGACATCCTTCAGGAAACTGCCACTTTTTTTTTTAAACAATTAACATGATTTGGTATCGGCATTTGTGGTAACGTGTATGGACTCTTACAGAATCCCACCATCCTTCTGTCATACTGTTTCACTGATAATCTCACTACAAACATCTTAAAAACCTAAGTTAATACAATTGTTTTAAAGAAATTGTACACATGGAATCCCCACACTACCTCCTCTTTAATTTTCAGTCTTTGTGTCTCCAGTTGCTCACCAAGGTCACTGCTCTTTTAAAAAAATAATTATTTAAGGCTTTCAAACTTCATGTTTTCTTAATTTCAACAATAAGCATCAGCCACCTATTTCTGATTTGTCTTGCGAGTAATTTATGTATCAATATGGAAGAATAAAATCAAAGTGAAAATAAGGTTTATCCAAATCATGCCTAGGCGTAAAATAAAAATAAACTATTTAGAGAAAATGCAACCAGTATGCATGCACCCAATGATTAGAACACGTTTTCATGAAGGCCCCAAAGTTTCCTGTTTAGCCAAGTGCTCAGTATTTTGAAATAATTGAAAGTAAGATATATAAACAATTTCCCAGACCCTTCACTTTACATGAAAATATTAGTGGGGTTCTAATCTCAGCAACATTACCACTACTCTGGTGAGGACATAGGAAAAGCTGCATACAAGAGACTTGAAACCTGATGACTACACATGGGAATAAAATATGAAATGTTCTGAAGTGTACAGCTGTAACCTGGCTTTGCTTGCAAGGAAGTGACATCAAAACTATGCCAGAAACACATTTAAGATCTGGAAGTCAAATCCTCAAAGCTTAGCAAAAGCCGGAGTTTGTTCATTTGTACACACAGAGAACTTTTATTTACAAAGCTATTTTGCCCTCACATCCCCAGCATTCCTATGTCACTAAAAGAACAAGGACAGAGCATGACTGCTGCAATAAAGCAGATTTCCCTCCCAGGAATACATAAAAATAGGAAAAAAAGAAATCAAGGGAAAACTATACTGTTTTAGTCTTTTATGCAGACAATAACTTTCAGGACAGAAGGCTTTCTCTCCTCTGAGGGTCACACCGATTACCAAGTTCACTTCTATCACTAACAGTGCAGAGTTTACATATTCCCCTATGGTGAAGCAGGCAGTACAGTGCTCTCCTGAGCCCAAACTTGAGTTCACTGCAGCTCTAAATATTCTGCTCATGAATGAGGACATCATCTAATTCACCTGCTCTCCAAAATATAAGCAGTGTAATGCCAGCATTTCCTAAGCTTACAGGACCTCATTCTGCAGCCTCAGGTGGCTCTTTACTGAGGGAAGCTGTACTACATTTTTTAGAAGGGTCTACTCAAATACTTATTATAACTGACTAGGGGAACCAGAAAAATATTTATTGATAGAAACGGATTCTTTCTTCATAAAATGTTCCTACAATTTAATACTAATCACTTATTTGCCCACATTTTTCTGCTTCTGCATCCCTTTCCAAAGATTGGGTTTTACTTAACTTAGCAGATAGCTGGAGTATTCCTTACACTCATCTCCAAACACAGAAGAGTTTAGGCACAGTTCTTGTGGCTATTTCATCTTAGGGTATTTCTTAAGTAAAAAACACAACAGAATTTTATGCACAAATAGCTATGATATATGGTCAAAAAGAACACAGACTAACATTCATATTCCAGATCAAAAGCACAGTTGGCAGTTAAAATGAACTGTATGCATAGATACAGGAAATCCTTCAAGTTACACAGCTGAGACCCAAACGTGAAAGCACATTTCATCCTCTAGGTCACAATCCAGCAAGCATGAGAGCAACATCATACATCTGAGTAGTCCCACATAATTCAGTTGCACGTGGCTATTCAGCGTAAGCACGTTTAAGTGCTTTGCTTTATTTAAACTGCAGCTATCAGAAGACAAGTCATATTACACTTGAGTCTCTTTGGTTTGTAACCTGTTATCTTCGAAGACTTTAGAGATATTTTTATCTGTTAAAATATTCTTATCTGAACTGAGAACTAAGATGTTAGCAATAAAAAGGCTAAAGTACTTTTCCCTCTATGTGTAAACTGCTAGAATTTCTCTACATGGCAATATTGAAATCTGATTAGCCAGGTTGGTTTTTTTCCTTTGTATCACTCAGATGCTCTTTTGCTAGTACACTGTTATAAAGTTTACACTCTAAACAGTAGATGTATACTTCATTGGAACTCTCTGTAGATGAAGGAAGTTTTTATTCTGCTGTTTCAGTCACATATAAACACCTTTTTAGAAAAGCTGTTAGAAAAATCTGAGCAACTGTTTCCCATATTTATAAACACACTCTGTTTTGTAGACTTCAGTAGCAAGCTGAAATATCCATTAGTTAATTTTACCAGTATGTGAAAACCAAACAAAAAAATGAACACCCAGTAAAATAAAGGCTTGTTCAAACACAAACAGAAATAATAATTAAAAAAACAAACTGATAGAGACTTGACAGACATCTGTAACTTAGTATGTGGTTTAACACAGAGCAAAGCTTAACAGATAGAAATATAGAAAAGCAGACCTCACAGCGTTGGTTTAACACCAGTAACACTCAGCCAAATACCTTCTCTACCCAGGAAAAAAAAAAAAAAAAAAAAAAAAAAATCAGTCTACTCACTCCCATTGTACCACACTTACTTTTTTCTTCTGCCCCAATTACAATTTCCTTGGTCTAAACCTTCTTCCTAGTCTTAAGATTTAAATTATTTACTCTAGCAATATTAAATCTTAATAAGTCCTAAATTGTTCCTTCACAGACAGATAGCAAGAGGAGCAACATAAAGAAGCTACAAGGAGATAATGCTGTCTCCACTGTGATCCACACCACATTGGGGCTCAAATACACAAAACTTTCTTAAAGAACACGGTCATGCACTAGCTAACGGAAAGTACATAAAATGCCATTAAAAAAATCACATTTTATTGTACGTTCCCTGGATCTTATAAATATCCTAAGAAAATTGGCATTTTTTGCAGGGATTAGATACTATTTATATGGACTTTATACTTTGCAAATTGCCATTCTTTCAATAAAGAGCATTGTAGTGAACCATGTTTGAATTTTACAATTTATTTCCTTATCCTAGCATTTTTAACTGAAATTTGGATCACGTGACTAAAATTACAGAGATCAGTAAGAATTCAGAAAAAAAGTAGTTTTCGAAAGAACACATAAGGCTACTGGTTGCATCACTTAAAGTCACTTAGAAATGATAAAACAAAGTTTCCCCAAAAATGTCATAGTGAGGTACAATTTATATGAAAAGTGGAGCAAGAAATACAAAGGGCCACATACAGTGGTAAGAATAAATGTTGTTTGGCTCAGGTACAGCTACGCTAAGCCACTATTGTCTTGACTTCAAATATTGTTACTATTAAAGCCTTTTAAAAGAGTTGCAGGTCTTCAGAGACATAATGAATACAATTATTTTACAGTACTTCCCATTCCAAAATTTGCTTATTTAATACACAACCTGCATTGTTCAATCACTTAATTCCAATGCAGTTCTGCTTAACCAATAATTCATTTTTTTTACACCAGAATAGACTTGAACATGTAAAAATTAAGTCAACGGTAATGTCAGCATTTTAGTAAGAAACACGTTATTGTTAAATGACTTATATTTAGGTCATCTTGTGAAAGTAGCTGCTCTATATTCCCTAGTTCCACTAAAAAGGAAAAGTGCAATAAGATCTCTTATTGACAGCTGCATTCAAAAACATACCAGTTACATAAGTTTGCAAATTATACTGTGCCAGAGTTAAATATCTAAGCATTTTAATGACAGTTCTCAAAATGCTATCTCAGCAGGAATGACTCAACTTCACTGCATAAGCTGCACTCCAGATAAGAAGCAACTAGCTTGATTTTATAGAAAAAAAAAAACAAACTTTTTGTATTCTGCTTTAATTCAAATTGGACTACGTGAGTTCTGCTTGTTTAGACCTGCAAGCTTCACCAGTCATTTGGCATTTCCACCTCTCCCCCTCCATTTCAACAAAAGTATCTCAAGCTTACCTAGAGACAGTTAAGTAAATACTTGGAAAACAGGTATAGTTTTCTACTGTACCTCAAAGAGAGAGATTTACCAGACAACTACCAACCAAAGGACTAAACCTGTAATATAAACCAGAGATAGGCCTTGTCTGTATACAAGAAAAACACAGCTACACCAGAAGTGTGTGAGAGTACAAACCAGCTCTCTCCAGTGCAAGCCACATTTATCAGAGGGTTTTATCAGATATCTATGTCTGTGAGGAAAACATTAATAACTGGCATGATGCATCATCAAGTCTTTCACTCTTAGTCCAGTCTCATACAGAAAGCTGGACCAAGAAAGGCCTGGAAGGGAAAGCTTTAGGAGCAGCTGTCCCTACACCAGGGAAAAATGCTGGTGCACCTCTCAGAACTGCTCTCCTTCAACACCCTTCCTTTGATTGCTACTTTGATTGGGTAGGTAAAATGTAAAACTGCCCTGACTCATGTTTTTTTCCCCTCATCCCGTCTCTGATGTATTAATAGAAAAACCATAAATAGTAATAGAAGGGAAACTATCAAAGAAGAAACGTGGGCAGAACTTGCACAATTCTTGGTCATTTGGCAATTCATGCAGGGTCCTGAGTAACAGCAGCTGCCTTGCTTTATTTCACTAGTACTTCACAAATCCCACTTCAGCTACCTAGTCACTGGAACAGTTCAAGTACAGGCACAGGGAAGTGCTACACGGGCTCATATTTGAAAAGTAATTTCCTAGATCGACAGAGTTAGAACTTCTACTTACTCTGATGTTAAACACCACAACCTGAAGGAAACATATCACCTACCTTTAAACCTACTGTTCTTAGGATCTAAAACTGCCTCCTGCTTAAAAAAAAAATAAATAAACAATTCCTTTGTAAGACATACCTTAAACCCTAAGGTTATCAGACAGGTCACCTGAATGACCAGCACTTTCTCATTTGACAGAAGGTATAACTCAAAAAACATTAGGTCTTCACAAGTACTACTGCAAACTTAAATGTTAGTTTGCAACAACAAAATTTTTGCCATACACATGGCAACACTGAAATATTTTAATTGTACAAAATGAATACAAATACATATCGAACAGATGTCTACAAGGTCAATTATTCTGAAACTATTAACCTCTGCAGCCAGTCTTAAAGCTGTATCACACCTACTATAATACAAGCTAATGTAATGAAAAGGCTAGACGTATACTCAGAAGAACCTCTGGCATTTAACATGCAATCCCAATCACCCAGTACATCACTGGACAACCTTTCAATCGAGGAGAGCGTTTTCTTCTATCCACTTTTAACATGGAAGTTATGACAGATCACAGATCACCAGCATAACCTTTACTCACAACATTGTTTTGAAAGGCAGCAAAACCTCTCTTAAACTTTAAAGGCCTGAAAGGCGATGGCAAGGGAAAACCGCCCGCTGCGTAATACATGTCACTCTTTGGGGAGTGCTTGATGCTCCGACCCTCGCTAGGGTGGGGTGCTTTATAAATAGATGCAGGTCGGTTGGGTTCCCTCCTCCCCCCAGCGCCGTGCCCCAAGCGTTTGGGTGGCGATGGGCGAGGAGGCTGTTTATAGCCATTATTAAATGAACCCTGAATCGGCCAAGAAAAGGGAGAAGGGGGGGAGGGGGGGGGAAGGAGGAAGAAAAGGAAAGCTGCTGCTACCTGAGCTAGGCCCCAAACCCTCCGCTCACCCTCCTCCTCCCTTTCTTTCCCCACGCCCAGCCCCAGGGGCCCGCCGGGCCACCCCACCACTCTCGGGCCAAGCCGCCTGTAACGCAAGGGCTGCGCAACGCAGCCCCGCGGCCAAGCCGCCTTCAGCCCCGGGGCCGGGGGGGGTGGGGGTGGGAAAGGCCGTGAAGGCGGCCGACAGCAGCAGCATCCCGAGCCGGCTCGCACCCGCGCCGCCCCCCCTTCCCATTTCCCTCCCTCTCGCCGCCCCGACCCGGTACCAGCCGCTGCCGCAGGGGATGGCGCCTCACTCCTCCGCCGGGCTACCGGAGGGACGACCGCCTTCCGCCACCGCCGAGCGGGAGAGCAGCCCCCGCCTAGGCCAGCCCCCGCTTGTTTACAGGCCCCGGGGCCCAGCCGGCGGCGGCCGCGGCCCTCCAGCGCCCCGCCGTAGCCCGGCCCCGCTGCCATCCCCTCACCCCGCCTCAGCCCGGCCCGCGGGAGGCCCCCGCACTGCGCGCAGCCACTTACCCCCTCCCGGCCGCGGCGGGCAGGGACGCGCTCCCGAAGGTGCGTGGGGCAGGGAGGCCGGGGGCAGGCGGGGAGGTCCGCGGTGGGGCCGGCCAGAGGAGAAGGAGG